>RJWT010013493.1:0-21723 GCA_004365215.1 Cuniculus paca | reverse complement strand
CATCTACCCTTTCCAACGATACCCCAATCCCAACATCACATTTGGGTATGAACTCGTCAATGGATTAATCCAGTGATAAATATAGTGCCTCCATAATATAATTACCATCCAAAAGTCTTGCTTCTGAACACATAGGCATTGGGGAGACATTTTAGGTCCAAATGAAGATAGTAACTGTGATTGGATTTTTCTGACTTCTTTGTGTACTTTTTCAACTAGGAAAACAGTAGTGAGCACCAGGAAGGAAGCCTAGATTAGACTGAGTATGGAGAGCATGTAAAATAGAAATCTATATTCAAAATGCAGGTCCATTTTATCTGACATGAAAGTGAGAAAGCTATAACAATTATGGCAGCATGTTTTGATTCGACAATGATCAGAAAGCACTAATTCAGAAACAAATCTAAATATATGTGAGTTTTGTTAATTTCTCTGAGTGTCAGTATCTATGGTTGTAAAACAGACGATGATGATGATAACACATAACACAAAATAATAAAAGCATTATGATTCTTAAGTACTTAATGCATGTTAAATGATTAGCACCATAAGCACACAATAATGCCCAGCATTAGAATTATTATTGTTGTTACAAGTTTTCATCATCACTTTTATACAGTAAATTAGATTTTTAAATCACTCAGGAAGGAATCCCACAATGTTGATTTGAGAATATGGGAGAGAACTTGAGTTTGGCCATTGTTTCTCAAATTTCTTTCTATAATTGCTGGTGAATAACTAATATTAAAATAAAGAAAGCACATTTTAGCAAACACCAAAGAGACAATACTTAGGAATTATATCTTATTTGCTATAAAAATATAGATTTTTTAATTGACAACAAATATATTAATCAAATTTGAATGGCAAAAAACAGTATGGAGAAATATTTTCAACACATGTTGGGACATTAACTGTTTTATTAAATATATGAAGAACTTATTATTCAATAAAAAGTACAACACATTAATGAGACCATGGGAAAAGTTAAGTACTGCCTGACTGTAGTCAATAAATATTTTTTGAGTGTCTATTATATGCTCACTACTGTACTAGGAACTAGGAGATAGTAGTAAAAATGAGGAATAAGGTATTTAACCTCATGGATCTTTTGGAAAATTGATAAAAGCATAAGAAAGTTATCAATAAACATATGAAAACACTTTCTACAGTTAAAAAATCAAGGAAATTAAAATTGAATCAAGATATACCTTTTCACCAATCAAATGTCCAAGAACAAAATTTTCTGGAGGGCAGTTTATTAATATTTATGAAACTTGTAAAATTACTTTACCCAATAATTCAAATTTTTAGACTTATTTTTAGGATGTAATCAGTGGTATATGTATAATTTTGCTTATGATGAAAAATCGCTGTTTTATTTTTTAAGAATTAAACAATTAAAGCCAGTATTTTATTTCTATAAACATATAGCTTAAGTAAACTATCTGCCTGCAAAACAGACTATTAAAAAAACAGACTATCATATAACTCAGTAAATGTTTTAAAAGAATATTTTACATGCAAAAGGAAATTCTTAAGATTATATAAAATTAAAAAAAATATTTATAAAATACTATGCCCAATCTGGACCTCTTTACATGACAATTTTTATAGGCTAGAAAAAACATTGAAAAATGTTCACAAAAATTGTAACTATTTTTATTCTTGGATCAAAGTCCAATATATAATTTTTGTTTGCTTTATGTTTTTCATATTTTCCAGTAATCTACACTGAATATGATGTTTTATAATCAAGAAGGAAAGTAATAAGCACAAAAATTCCTAACCTACATGAATGTCTTTTTCAAAGGCTTGTTCCACTCACTTGCCTAGGGTGAGTTAATTCTTCCTCTGCATGTTCATAGCATTTTGTCTTCAAGATACGTTGAGGTTCTAATTCATAGTGGCTGTGAATAATGGTCTTATTTCAAAACTAGAATGTTTGTGGATGTGGTAAATTCCAGTGATATTATTAGGGTGATCACCAGTCTAATGTAACTGCATCCTTATAAGAAGAAACATAACACTGATACACAGGAAAATACCATGTGGTGATACAGCCAGAGATAAGCAATGCACTTATGGGCCAGGGATTGCTGGGAACACTAAAAGGCACAGGTCAGATTCTTACCTAGTGTCCTGAGGAACAGTACAGCCAATATCTTGACTTTTGAATTCTAGCCTCCAGAAGTGGGAGAGAATAAGTATCTATTGTTATATGAAACCTAGTTTATGTGCCTTTGTTGCAATAGTTCAAAGAAACTAATGTGCTCAGTGAATAACTGTTGAATAATAAGAAAAGAGATTGTTTCTACCTGACTCCCAGAATAAATTCAGAAACAGCAGATAGATGACTTCTTATTAAGGAGAATCATTTCTTAGAATCAAGGTAGTTCATAGGTATGATACTATTTCTGGACATTATGAGTTTCTTTGTGACATGGAATAAAACTCTCTGCTGAGTAAACACCTAGAGGGGTTGCACAGAGAAAATTCAAACCACAGACTGTTATTTGGACATTATTCTAAAATCTACAATTCTCAAATCTGACCCTTATTGTAATTAACAAAAGAGTTAATAACTACTTGAAAGAATAGTCTTTGCATCTAAGATCCATTGAAATGAGTGCAGGAATAAGCAAGATGCTATGGTTTTGATGGGGTCAGGTAATATCAGCACTATCTGCTGGTATGCGCGACACTGTGTCTGGTAACATTTACGCTACTTGCCTGCATAGTGCCTAATAGGTATTCAATAAAAGTTGGTTCCCTTTTCCCATACTACAAAGTAAAATAAAAAAAATTAATGTCTTGAATTTTTTGAATTTAATTTACTTAAGACAATCCCTACATCTGATAAAAATAATTGAAGTTATACAAAATGTTCACTCTGCGTTAGACTTCGTGTATCTGATTAGAGGACTGAAAATTGTGTGTAACAGTGACAAAATGACATTACGATTAATTTCTACATATATTTAATACTTACCATGAGTCCAAAATAATGCATGTGGAAATACAAATAAAAATGAATTATTTGTCACAACATAATTATTGGAATAAAAAGTAAGCTTTCTTGATTATATCCATGTGGAAGAAAATATCTAATGAAAACATATGTAATTGTAAATTCTGATTACTATAAGATTAGCAAATAGCTAATCTGGCACTTGCTCATCTCCAGAACACATACAAAACACATATCCGTGCATCTGTTTTTCACCTGTTATGATCTCTCTCTGTTAAGTTTGATTTTTCATAAAATCTTCCCTGTGTGCTGTAAATTCATTGTTTTGCTCTTTTACTACCTCTTTCAGGAAAATATTAGAAGCAAACTACCGGATACATAATGTCAATTTTTAACTTGAGTCTTATAAGGTAATATATAATGAAATTCTACTTAATCCACAGCCCAAATAACTCCAAAGGAATGACTACATATGAACACTGTGCAGAGGTTAGCACAGTCTTTCAACATCTTAAGAAAGAAAAGTCATAATAAAAAAGAATAGTGACCGCTTAGTGTTTATTTACGTTCCTAAGTCAGGCCAGAATCCTGAAATGTTAGGTCTCCTTCAAAAGTGTTTATCCCACATCACTCATTTTTCAGATTATGTCTGTACAGACTTGGTGATGTGAGCAATTTGCACAAGAAGGACTTTGTGGTACCTTTTTATGGTACTCCTACAAAACATTTTCAAGACTAAGGGACTTTTTTCTCCTTGAGAGCACATTTCAACACACTGACAAGTTTTTCAATAATTCTGGCTTTAGAACTAGATAAGCTGTTAAACTGAAGTAGCAAGACAGATAAAGCTCTGTATCGTTTTTAGTTATAAATGGTCAATTTCCTCTTTGAAAGCTCCCTTAGTGATGCTTCCTAATCTGTCAGCTCTCACTAAGTAAATGCTAACTGAAACATAGATGTTAAAAATTCATTAAATAGGTTTAAAATCTCTATTAGAATTATGAATTCCACTGTACACTTGTGGCATTGCAATAATATGGATATGACACACATTTTGGAATCAAACAGGCAAAGGTTTAAATCTCAGCTCTGATATCTACTAGCCATGTACCCCTTGGGGTGCTCACTTCATTTCCAGTAGTTTCATGTGTAAATTAGGGCTATAGCTATATACTAACATTGTTGTAAAAGTTAAATTAGATCTCACACATAAAGCACCCGTCGCATACAAACACTTACATCATGATATTCTTCCTTTCCTTTTTTTGATGAATGATTGGGAAAGGAGGGACAGTGGAAATCAAAACATCATTGTGTGATTTGGGGTTTCTTTTTTTTTAAAGAAAAATAATGCTGGAAAATTCATAGAACTGCTTCCAGCAAAGGCAAGTTACCATTCATGCCTTATACTTAATTTGATTTTTAGTAGAAATCACATGAATATGAAGTAGACTGCATTTTCAGAGATGGTGATCTGAGATCAAGTAAAGGATGAGTGAATATGATTACATTATGTTTCACAGGTCAAAGATTTCCAAAGCATGTTCACACATAGTATGACTCACACCATCACATGCCTGCATTAACAAATGACTATCTGAGGCAGAGCCAGATATACTGCTAGGTGTAGCTAGGCATGGCAAACACAGTTTTGGTAATTTAAGGCTCTATATTTTCCATTTCATCTTGCAGGTGTCTTAACAGAATGCTATAATTGGATGGAGTCAACACCAAAAGATTGCTAAAGTAAATAAACACAAAAGTGAGATCTTTGTGATTAGTTTCACATCAGTAAAGAGACGTCTACAATTTTCTTATTCATTCATTCATTCATTCAGCAAATACTGGTTAAATATCAACTTTGTGCCAGACCCTGTATGGTTACTAGTTTCAGTACTGTAATAAACAAAGCTTGCATGGTTCTTCCCCTCTCAACACCTCAGAGGCATTCTATGCCAGAGCTACATTCCCAGTCCTTTTATTTTTTTTATTCTGAGATAGGGTCTCTCTCACTAAATTGCCCAGACTAAGCTTAAATTTGAAATTCTCCTACCTCAGCCTCCCTGGCAGCTGGGATGATAGGCATGTGCCACTGAATCCTCCTGCCAGTAGGATTGTTGATATCATGAAATATAGAGACTGACCAGTCTAGTGTAAGAAAGAAGACATATGGTTAAGTGCTTGTGAAGGCAATTAGAATATTAATAAAGAGCAGACAGTCCTATAAATAGAACTTAAAGATTGAGTAGACATTAATGGAGATACTTAAGTAGATGATAGTAATTATGCTTTTATAATAAGATGATAATATGTAGCCAAATCTATTACTTAAAACAAACAGGTAAAATAAACCAAAAAGGGGTAGGATCATTGTAAGATTTTTCTGAATATCAACATTATACCCAAAGATTGTCTTACTTAGCAGATCATTAACAGTCTATTATTCATTATATGTTTATACCTTAGAATTCTCATTTTCTGGAAACTTACTTCAAGAGTTTCTTTATAGGATTCCAAGAATGCATGTCTTTGCAAGTTGATCCTTCAAAGACAAAAAATCTAGATGATACACAAAGGTAAATACATATCTAATGTTTCTTTTCTGGTATTAGTTACTGAAACGTCCAGTGTGTTAACATCAAAAGTCTCAAAATGATGGAACTATGGCTAGTAAAATTAAGAAATATGACATTAAGAATATTTAGGTCTATAAATCAGTATAATGTCTTTCTTGGCAGAATATGATCAACGCATATTTCAATCAATATAAAGGAATTTTTCTTTGGATATATTCACAAGTTTACCTGTTTGCTTTCTGTCAATCACTAGAAGGATTTTAATTGATTTTTTAGTATTTCAGTCCTATCTTATTGTCCTAAAATGTTCCTTTTTCCTCTTCCATAATACCTAATAAAATATTACATTTATAGATGCATTCTTAAGCCATCATCATGAAATCTTTATAGATGCCTTTTTTTCCAGTCAAGAATAGGTAATTTTAGCCAGATGTGTAGGGCCATACCTGTAATCCCAGCATTCTGGGAGGCTGAGATCGAAGGGTTAAAAGTTCAAGCCAAGTCTGACCACCTCAGTGACAAAGAAAGACTGTCACAAAATAAAAAAGGCTTGGAATGTAGCACCATGTAGAGGCCCTAGGTTCAATGACCAGAACAGAGGAAGGAAGGAAGGAAGAAAGGAAAGAAGAAAAGAAAAAGAAGGAAAGAAGGAAGGAAAGAAAGAAAGAGGAAATAAGTAATTTTCAATATTATTTACAAAATCAAGAGTTTTCCTTTTCCTAAAGGTGAAATCAACTTTTACATAGCCATGGTTTGAAGTTAAATATGAAAATCTGTTCATTTCTATGGCTATCCCAGAAACATGCAAATTTTACACACTGACACATGTAGCTTCTAAAAATATTAATTTCTATTTATGAACATAATTATTAATAATAATAACCAAGGCACTAAACAATGTAGGAGTAATTCTCATTTCTCTTCAGAGAAAAATTTGGCCCAAGCCAAATAGTTCTCTCATTGACACAGAGATAAGAAAAGTCAAGGTTTGAACCTACGTCTCTTGTTTTAAAACTCATATTCTTGGCCAGATAGCCTGAATCTAAGTCTTTTATTTTAAAAATTCATATTCTTGGCCACAATTTCTGTTTAGAACAGAAATTTAAAATATTACTTGCCTGTTATTTGAATTAGTTTCATGTTATAGCATTTTTTACTTTAATAAGTCTTAAATTTATTCTGAAAATTTTACATACTTAACAGGATTTCATTGTTGAATAGTTTTCCTTAAAATTATTTTGCTCATGAGTATGAAATATTTATTGGTCATCTTCCAAATGTTCACCCAATATTCAGATTGTCAGTATTAGGCAAATTTTCAGAAACGATAGTCCTCTGATGAGCTGTATTAAAATGTTATTAGTTGATATTCTTAGATTTTAAGTTACAGAAACCAAATCTAATTGACAGGCAGAAAAAAAAAAAAGAAAAAAGAAAAAGAAAAAGAAAAAGAAAGAAAGAAAAGAAAAGAAACAAAAGGGAAATTTATAGGGAAAGAATAACTTCTGAGGTGAAAGAAAAGTTGAAGTGCATGTACCAACTCCCCATAGTCAATGTTAGCATTATGCTCTGCAAAAACGTACTACCACAAATAGAAATTTTAAAAAGAATTAAAATAAGAAAGGCCAAGAATCAGGGCAGCTCAAGGTATCAAGGGACATTTGTACAAGCCTATTAGCTGCCAAGAGAGGCAAACGTATTTTGATTTTTCTCTTACCAAAGTGTTGATAATAAGGAATAAATAATTTTCTTAAGACCCAATAAGAATTTCTCACACAAATAAGGAAAAATAAGTACTAGAAGCAAAAAAGAGAAATAAAAGTAAAAATTCCTAAACTATAGCATTTCAGTTTCTTAGTATTTTTAAATACTTGGTTCAACCTTTGCTATTTTATTTTATTTTATTTTATTTTAAAGAAAATAGGACAAAACAAAACAAAAGAGAACAAAAAAAGCGAAAGAAAACAGAATAGAGTCAAACATAATATAGCATTTCAAAGCAGAACACTGCAAGCTATACAGGTTTTCAAAACATAACAACAGGAGATTAACAATGGTTACCCTAGTGTCTCTTGCTTTCTTCAAAATGGTTGTTCTTACATTTACAGACAATAAACTCAAACACAAGCTTTGCTTTTTAAGCTGATTCATACAAACATAAAATTTTATGTATATATATATAGTATATATATATTAATAGGGCATTATGTGATGTTTTAATATGTGGATACATTTCATAGTATTTAAGTCAACTTAAAACAATCTTATTTCCTCAAACATTTACTTATTTATGGTGAAAGATTGAAACTTGTTTTCTCTAGCTTTTTGAAATACAAAATAGTACACAATTGGTACCTATAGTCATTCTACTGTTAAATAGCACACTAGAACACCGTGCTCCTAACTTTGCACCCATTGATCAACTTTTCTGTATTCCTCCCTCTCTCCTACTTACCCTACCCTTTTCTAACCACTACTATGCTCTCAACTTCTCTAACAAAACCTTTTTAGATTCCCCATGAGTACTCATCTTTCTATGCCTGGCTTATTTTGTGCCATATAATGATGTCTAGTTCCAACCATGAGTATTTCATTCATTTTGTGGCTGAGTAGTCCATTATGTATATGCACCGCATATTCTTCATCCATGCATTCATTGATGGATAGTGTCATTTATTGGTTATGAATAGTTCTGCAGTAATTATGGGAATGCAGAAGTCTTTTGAACATAAGGATTTTATTTCCTTTGGATATAAACCTAGGAGTTGAATGGCTGGATCACATACATTTTTAATTTTTTGAAGAAACTTCCACATTTCTTTCCATAATGTCTGTACTAATTTACATTCCTACCAACAGTAGGCAAAAGTTCTCTTTTCTCCACATCTTCATGAGTACTTGTTATCATTCATCTTTTTTATAATTACAGTTCCTAAAAGGGTGAGGTGATATGTCAGTTATGGTTTTGATTTGCATTTTCCTGATCCTTAATGACATTGAATATTTTCTATCACATGCCTGTTGGTCATTTGCATGTCTTCTTTTGAGAAATGCCCATGTAGGTCTTTTGTCCATCTTTAATAAGTTTGTTTATCTGCTATTGAATTGAGGTAAAATGATAAATTGTTTACTTGAGCTTTTTCTGGGTTTTTAATGTAAGCATTGATTGCTATAAATTTCTATCTTTGTACTGCTTTTACTGTGCACAGGCCTGGACATATTCTGTTTCCATTTTCATTTGTTTCAAAGCATTTCTAAGTTTATCTTTCCTTCATTTGAGTTGTTTAATTTCCATGTATTTGTACAGTTTTGCTTTTGTTGTTGTTGGCACTGAGTATTGAAACCAACGCCTTTGCACTGAGCTCTATACCCAGTCCTTTTCATTTTGTATTTTGAGACAGGGTCTAACTCCTTTAATTGACTAGTCTGGCTAAAACTTAGCATCCTCCTGCTTCATTCTCTCAGAGTTCTGAGATTACAGGCATACACCAACATGGCTATCTTGTATTTGTATAGTATTTAATGTTTTTCTTGTTGATTTTTTGTGGTTAGACAGTTCTTTAAAGTTTTCTTAAACTCAATTTTAAATTTGTTAAAGCCTGTTTTATGGCATATTTCATGATCTCTTTTGGAGAATGCTCCATGTTAAAACAAATACATGATGAAACAAAAGTATATTCAGTAGTTGTCAAATGGAATGTTCTGCAAATGTCTGTTGGGTCCATCTTATGTAGGGTTCAATTTACTTCTGTCATTTCTTTGGTTTTCTGTCTCATTGATCTGTCTAATGTTAAGTATGAGGTATTAAGGACCTAAATATTATTGTATCAGAGTCTGTCTCTCCCTTTCAGTTTATTAAAAATTGTTTATATACTTGGGTGCTTCAATGTTGTATAAATATATATTCAGTATTGTTTTCTCACTCATGCTGAATTTACCCCTTTTCACTGTATAATGACCTTCCTTTTTCTCTTTTGTCTGCTTTTAATGTAAAGACTATTTTATCTGATATACATTTTACTTATGCTTTCTTTTGGATTCTATTTGCATAGAATACCTCATGCTATCCCTGTACTTGCACTTTATTTATGTGCTTAGAGATGAAATGTGAGTCTTTTATCTAACATATAGCTGAGCCTTAATTTTTTAATCCATTCACTCCATTTAATTAGAAAACTTAATGCATTTACATTTAATGTAGGTCAATGCACTGCCATGTTTCAGCTTGTTTTATAATTTTACTGCAGTTCCTTTCTTTTTTCTCTTTCTCTTACAGTCTTCATCATTAAATGATTTATTCTACTACTGTATTTTGCTTCACTGCTTATTATATTCATTTGCAGTTATGAGGCTTATAAAGAACTTATCTTGCATGCAACAAGCTATTTCAAAATGATATCAATGTAACATCATCATGAAGAAATGAGAAAACCTACTAACAAAAACTTTACACACTTCAACTCCATTCCTAATCATATTTTGAATTTTTGATGTCCCATTTTATTTATTTATATATTACCTGTCTCATAACATTTATTGTTACTGTACTGTCATTTTTAATGGTTTATCGTCTTCATACTAAGATATGGTTTATGAACCATCTTTGCAATATTAGAAAATTCTGTATCCATCTCTATTGTAAGAAGTTTTCTATATTATCAGAACTTTTGTATTATCAGAAATTTTATACTTTCTGATGTTTTCTTTTCACTGATTAATGTTTCTTGTTTTGAAGAAATATTTTTAGCACTTGTTATATGACAGGTCTGGTGTAGATACACTCTTAGTTTTCATTTGGATGAGCATGTCTTTATCTGTCTTTCTTTTCTGAAGGATAACTTTGTTGTATAGAATATTTTTGGATGACAGTTTTTCTTCAATATTGTATAAATCTTACGTTATGTTCTTCTGACCTGTAAGCTTTCTTCTGCCCTCAGACAAATTGGTTAAGGTTTCTTTTCTCTTACAGCCTTGAGGATCTTTTCTTTATTTTCCATTTTTGACAGCTTGATTATAATATGTCCTACAGTAGATCTGGTTGAGTTAAATTTTACTGGCAACCTGTGACTTTCTTTACGTAGGTATTTGTATCTCTATTCAGATTTTGGGAGTATACTGTTCTTGTCACTTTATATAAGATTTCAACCACTTTGGCATTCTCAAATCCATCTTGAACCCTAATAATCTGAATTTACTCTTCTAATACTGTCACAAAGTTCTCATATGGTTTCTTCATTTGCTTTCATTTTTTTCCTCCAAATAGGAATTTTCAAATACTCTTTGAACTAATTCTTTTTTCTGTTGACCTATCCTGATATTGATGCCTCCTATTGTTTTTAATTGTGTTCAGTGTATTTTTTGATTCAACAATTTGATTTAAAAGTTTTTTTCCAGCTTTTTGTTGTTTCTTTATTAGAGTATTGAATAATCTTTCTGTGTTTTCCTGAAGCTCACTGAGTCATAGAAGAAGCTTAGGAGAATGGACTTATCTGGTTCATGCTGAATAACAAATCAATTATAGAACTGGGTCAAACCTGAGCTTCAGTCACCCTTCAGTACTGAAGTAGTGACAATACATTAACAAAAGATTTCTACAAACTTGCATGTGGGGTACCATCTACTGTTGAAATAGTGGGAGTGATTATAAGCTAACAGAAAATAAGCAGTCTACTTAAAATTGTTGGAAAGGCATAAACAAAGTCAGCTTTTGAAGACCAAAATAAATATCTATCAGTGTCTACACAAACCAAGCATCAAGAGCTCTCAAGAAACCACTTAAATCAAAATAAGGTGCTAAAAACAGAACAGATAGCAACAAATGTGGAGGAACTCCCACATGGAGAATTTAAAAATCTGTTTTTAAAAAACTCAAAGAGCTTCAGGAAAACACAGAAAGTCCTGTACCATGCTATGTTGTCCTACATTGGAAGAGTGTTGGTGAAGAAGTTCCTGGGCCATGAAGGTTAATGATAAGCTGGTCAACACCTGAATCTTATTGCCTTGTATCATAATAGTTGGTAGTGATGCAAGTTAAAAGAGAACTCTATCACCCTAGGTGCAAGTTATTTTCTGCTGCAGAGATTGTATCTATGAGCACTGGTCTGATAATAGCTTTGCTGCCCAAAGTTGGAGGTTGTGTGGTAGAGATTCACAGGACCTCAAATGTTGACCCTAAATTGAATTGTGCCTGAGTTTCATAACTAGAGGGACTTGCACAGTCAAGAAAGGCTATACCAGGCCTACTACAAAAATAACATAAATTCATTCAGAATTTGACTACATCTCACCAGTATAAAGTCACCTCCACTTTATGCTAGAAAGGACTATAGCAGTGGTGGTGAACCTATGGCAGTAATGTTATTATTTATTTTAAGACAAAAGTTTTAATGTATGAGTTGCTTCTTCTAAACTAAAACCTCAGTATTCAGGTTAAATTGCAGTGCTGGCAGTTTGTGATAAATAAGCGAGTTTGAAGTTGCAGTTTGGGCACTCTTCTTAAAAGGTTCACTATCACCATTCTAGAGACTATCTCTAAGCTCTGGCTCGAGTATGGAATGTTTTCTGCGTGGTGGAGGTCTCACTGTGGCAGTCCTAGAACTGATCTCCAAACTAAGGCCACATGATAGCTTTTGTGTCCTGCTCTTCAGTCAGTGGGATATTCTCTCACTCTGCCTGAGTTGAGGGAAGGGGTGTACAAGCAGGCAGCTACCTTACTAACACTTGCATTTTACCAGTGTAGAGATTGTGGGACTTTGTCCATATTGGATTTCACCATAGCAGGCCTCATACTGGATTTTGAGTTGAATGTCTGCACTTAATTCCTGCCTCCTTCCCCAATAGGAGATTCTCTCTTTCCATACTGTTCGAAGTTAAAAGATGGGTGACTCTTGGAAAGCCCTTGCCTCCCCACCTTGTTTATGCATCTTGTTTTTATAAAAGTAGTTGGATGTGTATTTAGGTATTCAAATTGGTGTGTCTATGGGAAGATGATCATTAGAGGACCTTCCTTAACTGATATTTTGCTCCATCTCCAAAATTTGCTCCTTTTAACACCAAGTTTCCGTCATCATGATAGCCATTTTATTTGCCAAAAATAGAAACAGTGATGTTTTAGATACACTTAACATTTGTGATGCTCTCAAAGAATCAATATATCTCTAGAATCAGTTTGCATTTTCTATATGTATAGAAAAAGATATCTTTAGTCTCAAAGTGTAAGATTTCCATTTCTAAAGTTTTTGGGTTTTTTTGTTTTGTTTTGTTTTGTTGGTAGGAGGAGGGGTGAAGAAGTCGTTTAGGAATTTAATTTTGTTTCTTATATTTCTCCCATTTCTCTCTCCAACCTCTCACATAGCCATTTTGTCATCTACAAATACAGGTTCTGAATTATGTGTCTTGTTTTCAGTCTCAGCATTTTTATTCTGATACTCATCATGGTGAAGATTTCTAAAAAAATGAATATTTTACTTTAACTGTAAAGATCATTTGACCTTAGATTATTCAACTTCATTTTTAAAAGTTTTTTTGTCAACTCAGTATTTTTTAGCAACTCCTATGCACTTTCTAACTTTGAAACCTAAGCATAAAATGTATCTATTTTTACCATCCATCTCACATTGTATTTTTAAGAAAGACCTTTTCAGTATGAATTTCATGAGATCAAGTTGATGACTAATTCCCATCACATGGATACAGGGTAAGTTTCTTAACACTTCTGATTTCTGAAGGTATATTCTGCTCTGTAGTCTATAATTTAACCTCATTTGCCATATAGCAAAGGTTTAACATAAATACAAGGTAATTAAAAAACAATTACTTTCACTGGAGAATTTCTCAAATGCAAGTATTGTTTTGTTTCCTGATCTAGATGCTGCTTACATGCTTACTTTGTGAATACTCATCCAGCTGTACACTTATGATTTGTATAATTTTCTTAATAAAAGGTACAAAGAAAATTCATTTTGCTTGATTTCAATTATACTTTGGCCTATTTTTTCCACTGAAGTGTTCATTATTTTCTATAATAGCTACAATTTATCAATAATAGCTCTTTCAGCAACTCAGGCCAAAAGCCTTGTTATTATCCTTGTTCATGTCATAGAGGATCTAATGTGTAGGTAGATACTTTTAGCAGCACCTTATGGACTTTATAGATCCACTGTCCTACCACTTTTTTCTACTTCATTACTATTAGCATCATTTTTTGCATATCTTATTGCAAGGATCAAGTAAATAGTCTCCCTGCTCCCACACTGTCTTCCAGCCCTCATTCAGTCTGTGTCTCACACAACAGCCAGAGAGATGGTGTCCAACTGTAGGATAAATTATATGGTATCCCAGCTTCCACCCTTTTAGTGGCTTCACATTTTTAATCTATGTAAAACCAAAATAATTACTATGATTCACAGGGTCCGAGAGAATTGGCCTTGTGCAACCTCTCTTGCATCATGTCCTGTTACTCATCATTTTACTTAAGTAGCCTCATGACAGTGGCCTCCTTTCTGCTCCTTCGACATAACAGACAAGCTACAGCAGCAAAACCTGTGAAGTCAGAGTTACTGCTGCCTAGAACTCCTCAAGATATCCATCCTCAAGATAGCCATGTTTTGTTCTCACTTTACATCTCAAGGCAAATGTCATCTTCTTATTAAGGCCTTTCTGACTGTTATGGTTTGTGTCTGGATGTCCCCCCAAAGCCTCATGTAATCATGGGGGCAGGCATTTCAGAGGGGACTGAATCTAGAGTTTGTGATTGGTTCATTGTCTAGTGCTGTTGTTATGGGTGTGAGTGATACATCCACCCTAGGGAGGGTAGCCTGTATACAGTATAAGGGAGGAAAAGAGGCTTGAAATTTTGCTCTTGCTGCTTTTGCTGTCTTCTGCCACCCCAGCTATTAAGAATGGTTGTTCCTCTGCCACACCACCCTGCCTTGGAGGCAATTGGTTAGGGAATGAAGTGTCTACAAACTGTGATTTAAATAAGTCTCTCTTCCTTTAATTTGGGGTGTTGAGTATTTTGTCTCAGCAATGAAAGAGAAGTAACTAAGACACTGACCATTCCATTTGAAGTTGGAACTCTCAGCATTCCTATATCTTTCTTCTCTTTTTATATTTACCATTAATATCTACCTATGTATCATCTCTTTATAGACATATTTAGAAAAAGATTGTTTCAGATATCGTCAGTAATCTCTTGACATCTATGAGAATTACAATCCTGAAAAAAACAAAGTCCCAGAAACATGATTATTTTTACAACAATCAAAATAACACCAATGTATTTTTGAAACTTGATGAAACAGAATTTATAGAAGACATCTTCATGTAAAACAATCTAGATTCATCAGTAATAAAATTCCACCATGAGGCACTCCACCAGTTGTTTTAAAAAATGCTGCCAACAAGCTGGTTGAGGCAGGAAGATCTTTGCAAGTATGAGACCAGCCTGGGCTACAAAATGAGCCCAAGACCAGCCTAAACTGCATAGTATAGCAAGACCCTGCCTCTAAAAGACCAAAAAATAAAAAATGCTGCCAACAACTTGTGTTCCACAGAGCAGGTTCTCCCAAAGTTCTCCTTTACATAGACAACTGTACCTATTTACATTTTTCTGTATCAACCTTCGTTGAAATAAAAATTTTGTATGTTTACAAGTAAATTCTTTCTTGTTTCCCAATTGTTGGTGCATATCTACTTATAAGCCAATTTAGTGGTTTGTAGCCAATTTTTAAATAAAATGTAATTGGATAAAAAAATGAAAACATTATGAATCCTGAATATCAAAGGTAAATATTGCCTTATGAACCTTTTGTTTCAGTTGTGTATATGTTTGTGTCTGCTTGTGCGTTGAGGTGATGGTGTGTAATACATTTTACAGTGAAGGTTTGTACTAAAAGAGTTTAGAATACATTGCTGAGGACACTCTTGCTGCTTCAAGCCACCCAGAAGTTTGTGTGTCTTGCATGCAGTGATTGTTTACATCAGTGAAATATTCTTATGCTTACTGACCTGGGGATAGATAAGAATTAGATATTTCTAAGAAACAAAATTTTCCACCATAAAGTGAATTATTCCCAGAAAGGAAGATTTCAGTGAAACTAAAACAAAAGGTTGACCAGTACTACTCTAGTAGTCTTCAGCCAGAATACATATAACTAACTCAAGATAGTGCTTCCTTTTCTTGGATTGCATCTCCTGCAATAAATAAAGCTAAATAATAACTTTTAAAATACTGAATACAAAATAAAATAGTCTGCATTTATTTGCTTCAATTTTCAGAATACTGTATAACTCTGTAGCATTCTAGATTTATTTCAGAACTCTAATTGAAATTCATATTTCCTTCTTTTCAGAGCATCAGTAATATGAGTTGCTCAGAAACAAAATACATGTGTTATTTTAGCTGAGGGAATATTACCTATTTTTCCTTCATTTTATTCCTACCTAATTATATATAATATTAATATTAACCAAGATATATTTGGCATTCTACAAAAGTGGGAAGTTTACATCTTAAAAAGAAGAATTTGGGTATATTTAGTTATGGTATACATCTACTGAGAAATTATATTTAAACATTTGAATTTTTGTGTGGGGAAGTCTGAATGATCTACTAAGAAGATAACTATATGAGGGTTTCTATGATTTGAATGATGATAGCAGTTATTTTGCTATTGTTGTTATTCATCTTTTTAAAATTGTACATATCAAGAATCAATGATAATCTTGGGAAAACAGACAAATAAGATATCCAAAATCTATTTTTTTAAAGAGAGAAAAAAAAAACAATAAACAGTGATGCAGAGATTCAAAACAATAGGAAATTAACAGTGGTTAATATATTGTGTATTGTTATCTTCAAAGTTAGGTATTCAGGTTACAAAATATAGGCATGCAAGATTGATCAAATAACACAAGCACAAATTGCTCTTTCCAATGAATTAATAGAAATTAGTAGTATAATTATCTTATTAGTAGTACAATTATATATTGTTTTGTTTTGTTTTCCCTTCCTTCTTCTCTCCTTTCCTCCATCCCAGTCCAATTCTTTTGAGCAGTTACTTTCCCTTTCACCATATCTATTGTATGTTTTGGATTTTATTTACTCTGAGTTTCTAACAATAGGGAGAGAATATGATGTTCACACAGGTGAGTCTAATTTATTTCACTTATGAGTATGGTCTCTAGTTGCATCCATTTATCTATAAAAGCCTCAAGTATAACCTTCTTTATAGCTGAGTAGTACTCCTTTGTATAGAAATACCACATCATTTTTTATCCATTCTGTCCGTGATGGGCTTTTGGGTTGTTTCCAAGATTTAGTTGTTACAAAATGTAACAGCTGCAATAAACATGGGTGCACATATCACTGTGGTATGCTTTTAATTCTTCTGGGAAAATACCCAGAAGGGGAATAGCTGGGTCGAATGGACCTCTAATCCTACTTTTTTGAGGAATATTCACACTGATTTCCACAGTTATTATACTAGTCTACATTCCCAGAAATAGGGGAGAAGGGTTCCTTTTCCCCACAGCTCCACCAGCATTTGTTATTGGTCCATTTCTTGTGATAGCCATTCTTTCTGGAGTGAGATGGAACTTCAGTGTTTTAATTTGCATTGCTCGATCAATGATGTCAAACATTTTTTCACATATTTATTTACCATTTGTATTTCTTCATCTGAGAAGTATGTATTCATCTCAGATGCCCATTTTTGGATTGGGTCATTGAAGTTTGGGGGCCTGATGTTTTTCAATTCTTGATATGTTCTAGATAGTAGTCCTTTATCTGAGGGACAATTGGCTAAATTTTTTTTCCCAGTCTGTGAGTTTTCTTTTCTTTCTGTTGGTGATTTCTTTTGATGTGCAAAAACTTTTTGATGAGATCCTAGTTGCTGATTCTTTGAAGTACTTCCCATGCAGTTTGGTTTTTGTTCATGAATTCTCTGCCTACCTCTATTGCTTCAAAGTTTCTACCTACTTTCTCTTCCAGTAGATTTAGTGTCCCTTTTTAAATATTTAGATCTTTGATCCACTTTGACTTTAGTTTAGTGCATGGTGATACACATGGGTCTAGTTTTGGTCTTTAGCATGTGGAAAGCACCATTTATGAAAGAGATTATCTTTCTTCCAGTGAACATGTTTGGCCCATTTGTCAAAAGATAAGGTGGCTGAGTGTCTTTGTAGTTGAGTTTGCATCTCCTAATCTGTTTCACTGATCCTCTGGTCTGTTTTATTTTGCCAGTACTATGCTGATTTTATCACAGTAGCTTTGGAGTATAATTTCAAGTCAGGGATTGTTATACTGCCTGCCTTGCCACTGTTGCTCAGGATTGCTTTTGCTATTCTAGGTCTCTTTTGCTTCCAAGTGAATTTTAGGAATGTTTTCTTTAGATCTGTGAGGTGTACTAATGGTATTTTGATTGAGATTGCATTAAATCTGTATAAGGGTTTTGGGAGTGTGCCATTTTCACAATGTTGTTTCTTGCTATGCATAAGCAAGGGATATCTTTCCATTTTCTGATATCCCCTTCAATCTCTTTTTGCAGAGTACTGTATTTTTCAGTGTACAGATCTTTTATTGCCTTTGTTAGATTGATTCCTAAGCATTTCATTTTTTTGGATGATACTGTGAAGGGTGTGGTTTCCCTAATTTTTCTCTCAGTGAGTTTGTGTACAGGAATACAGTTGATTTTTGAGTACTGAATTGTATCCAGCTACAGTACTGAATTTGCTTATTAATTCTAGAAGTCTTTTGGTGGCGTTTTTGGGGTCTTCTATTTAGAATATCCTGTCATCTTTGAATAATGATAATTTAATTTCTAACTTTCCTATCCTTATGCCTTCTATTTCTCTCTCTTGTCTAATTGCTCTGGCTAATAATTTCAGAACTGTATCAAATAGGAGTGGTAATAGTCCACATCTTTGCCTTGTTCCTGATTTTAGAGTGAAAGCTTTCAGTTTTGTCCATTTAGTATGATGTTGGCTGTTGGTTTGTCATAGATGGCTTTTATGAGATTGAGGTAAAGACCATCTATTCCAGTTTTCTGTAGCATTTTTATCATGAATGTTAGACTTTATCCAAGGTTTTTTTCTGCACTTGCTGAGATGATCATGTTATTTTTGTCTTTGGCTGTGTTGATATGTATTACATTTATTGATTTGCATATGTTGAACCATCCCTGCATTCCTGGGATGAATTGGTACATAATCTTAATGATCTGCTGCAATCTGTTTGCTAACATTTTATTGACAATTTTTGCATCAATGTTCATTAGGGAGATTGGCCTTTAGTTCTCTTTTTTGGTTGGGTCTTTTTCTGGTTTTGATATCAGGGTAATACTTGCCTCTAGGAATGAATTAGGGAGAACTGCTTCTCTTTCAACTTTATTAAAGAGTTTGAGGAATACTGGCATTAAATCTTCTCTAAATTTCTTGTAGAATTCAGCTGTGAATCTATCAGGAGTTCAGCTTTTCTTTGCTGGTGCATTTTTAGTTATATTTTCAAGTTCATTAACCGATATTGGGTTATTCAGAATTTTTATGTCTTCTTGATTCAGTTTTGGTAATTCATGTTTCTAGGAATCTGTCCATTTCTTGTGTTTTCCATTCTATGAAGGTAAAGATTTTTGAAGTATTGATGATCTTCTGAATTTCCACAGGATGTGTAGTAATTTCATCCTTTTCATTGCTTATTGAATGAGTTGAGTTTTTTCCTTCCTTTTTTTTTGATTAGGTTGGCTAGGGGTTTATCATTTTATTTATTCTTTCAAAGAACCAACTCTTCAATTAATTAATTCTTTGGATTGTTTTCTTAGTTGAAATTGCATTAACTTCTGCTCTGATCTTTATAGTTTTCTCCCTTGTATGGACTTTGGGCTTGATTTGGTCTTCTTTTTCTAGAATCTTAAGCTGCAGCATTAGGTTATTTGTGCTCATTCCATTTCCCTGATATGAGAATTCATTGCTATAAATTTCCTTCTGAGGACGGCTTTCATTGCATCCCACAGGTTTCTGTAAATTGTAGTTGCATTTTTATTTGATTGTAGATATTAATTTTTTTTTTGTGGCACCAGGGATTGAACTCATGACCTTGTGCTTGCCAGGCAGGAACTTAGATCACTGAGCGAGATCCCAGCCTTTGTTTAATTTCTTTAATGTCATCTGTGATTCACTGGACATTCAGGAGGGTGTTAATTTCCATGTTTATGGAGTTTTTGCAGTTTTCTTTGTAATTAATTTCCAATTTCATTGCACCGTGGTCAGATGTTATGTATGGGATAATTTCAATTCCTTTGCATTTTCATAAGGATGTTTTATGGGTTAGCATATAGTCTATTTTAGATACTGTCCTGTGTACAGCTGAGAAAAATGTTCATTCTGAAGTTGTTGGTTGGAATGCTCTGTAAATGTGTACTAAGTCCATTTGCTTAGAGATTTGGTTCTGTTTTGTTATTTGTTGATATTTTGACTAGTTGATCTGTATCTTTGTGACAATGGGGTATTAAGGTCACTTGTCATAACTGTGTTATTGCTTATTTGATTTTTCATGACTATTAATATATGCCTTATATAGTTGGGTACTCCTGTATTTGGTGCATATATATTTATGATTGTTAGCTCTTCTTCTTGAAGTTTTCCCCTAACAATTATGTAGTGGTCTTCTTTAGCTCTTTTGATCATTCCTGGTTTGAAGTTCACATGGTCTGCCAAAACAATAGCTATCTCTTATTTTTTCTGGGTTCCTGCTGTATGGAGCATTATTTTCCATCCTTTGACTTTAAATCTATGAATTGGAAGTATCTTCTTTTTTTTAAACCAGGGATTGAACTTATGACCTCATGCTTAGCAGGCAAGCACTTTTCCATTAATTTTGGAAGATAGTTTCACATGATACATCGATCTGCGTTAGGACATTATTTTCTTTCAGGACTTGAACTATTTAAACCAAAGTTCTTCTTGACTTGTGGACTTGGGCTGAGAAGTCAGCTGTGATTGTGATATGCTTCCCTTTATAGGTGATCTGTTTCTTTTCTCTAACAGATTTTAATATTATGTTCTTGTGCTGAACTTCTTGGATCTTGATTATTATATGTCTGTGTGTAGGTTTATTTTGGAGCTCTACATACCTCACTTATTTGTATGTCAGATTCTTTTCCTATGCTTGGGAAACTTTCTGCTATGCTTCTGCAAATACTTTTTTTAATGTGATTTGTGTTGTCTCATGTTTTTTCATTGACACCAATTTTTTCTTTTTTGAGACAGGGTCTCTCTATGCAGTTTGGGCTGGCCTTGAGCTCACTCAGCCCAGGCTGATCTCAAACTCACAATGATGCCCCTGCCTCAGCCTTCCAAGTGCTGGAAATACAGGACTGTACCACCATGCCTGGTATAACACCAATTATTCTTATTTTTCTTTCTGTCATCTTGCAACTGTTGATTTATTATTTCCTGATCTTTTGCTATTTTCAAGGGATCTTTCATTATTGCTAGCTGTGATCCTGTCTGAGGTTTGAAAGTCTGTCTTCACTTTCATTCAAGCAATTTTGTCAGCTTTCAATGGAATTTTTAATTTCCTGGATATCTTCTGAGTCTATTTAATGCATTCTATTATTTGCTATATTGATCATTCATGGTTTTCATCCTCTTCCTATCATCATTTTTTTATCTATTTCTACTCTAGAATTCCTTCATAAATGTTGATATTTCTTTTATGTGAGAGATTATTTCTGATCTGATTTTCTCTATAGCCTCATGATTTCCTTCTTTACTTCAGTTGCTATCATTTCAGAAATCCTATGTGTGTGTCTTCCAAATTCTATGTTGATGTCTCCTGGACATGTTCTGGGTGGGCTGGAGGTCTGAGATTGCACTTTGGTTCCTTTTTTTTTTTTTTTTTGTGACACCAGGGATTGAACTCATGACCTTGCACTTGCCAGGCAGGCGCTTAGGCCACTAAGCTAAATCTCCAGCCCTTGTCTTTTTGAGACAGGGTCTCACTATGCTGTTCAGGCTGGCCTTGAGCTCACTTTATAGCCCAGGTTGGTCTCAAATGCAGAATGATCCTCCTGTCTCAGTCTCCCAAGTGCTGGGATTACAGGTATGAGCCACCACGCCTGGTTTTCACTTTGGTTCTTTATGCTGTCATTTTCTATTTGAAAAATTTTTATTTTTTTC
>RJWT010013492.1:0-21690 GCA_004365215.1 Cuniculus paca | reverse complement strand
GAGCAACTACTTTGAAGATAACAGTATGATGTGCTTCTTGATAAACATTGATAGTTTGGTTATAAAAGACTCTCACATCAAAATAAAATTCCATAACTATTTCTTAAAAAGCCTGCATGAACCTTGTGCTTGCTGATGTCCATAGGAAGAGGAGTAGAAATACCAAAAAGCTTGACGTAATACGCCGTCAGCTGTAGATGTAGTTGGAGAGGAGATAGAGCCCTGACTATCAGAGGAGCCTATTTATATAATGCAGGCACAGCGAATCCTTTGGGAGTTCATGGATGGGGGAGATACTGTAGGTTTCTAAGAAGGTGTAATCCAGGAATAGCACTTGATTGGACTTTGAAGGCTGAGCATGACCCCAGTAGCCTGTGGCTGTTTTCCTGTGTTCCCTGCTTCACGGTCAATACTTCCCAACTTGGGGAGGTAATTTTTTTTAAAAGAATACTTTGATCATGGCATTTGCTGGCTCAGAAACATTGGTTACTATCTGTTACCTACATTGTAATAGCCAAGTTCTTTAGAATTATCCTCAACACACAGTTATTATAATAGATGACTTTAAGGTCATTTATAAACCTGAATCTCTGATTGTATAATTCTGCCATAATAGTTTTGCTCTTCACAATTTTCCTACATGCCTTATCTTTCTACTTCTTGACTTTGCGAGTATCATTCTGTTCTTGGAATGCAGTTGGTTGTCTTCCTATAGTGACATCTACCTTTCAGGTTTTCTGTGAAGTCTCAGATCACATGAGGCTGAAATGACATTTCTTCTTTCAGATTTTACTAAGTGTATTTGATAAACTGTCATGGCCTCCTTGGTACACTCTTCTGTCACATGTGCCTTTCATTGTGTTTGCTCCTGGACAAAGCTAGAAGGGAATATGCACATAGAGTTTTGAATGAGGTTTAGCAATGTGGTTTTTCTGTCTTTCAGTGTCTTCTAATGTACTTTATTTTTTTATTAAAATTTAAAATTCTTATTATACACTCCTAAATTCATTATATCTCAAGTGTAAACCTAATAAATCTAATTTGGTTTTGTGTTTTAGTCTTGTCACAAAACCTTCTGTGGTTATTTGCATGTAGTATAAAGTTTTACAATTAACAAATACTCACAATAAGAAGTTATGGGGTGATTATATCTTGTATTTGAAACAGAAGCAGTTTTGTCATTTCATTATAGTCTCATAGAGTCATTCAAAATAGATCTTATCCTTTACTTGTTACTTGTGTTTTGTGTATGTATCTCTTCACCTATACTAGATAAATTTTAGGTTCCTGATACATTATTTGTGCTTATATTTTCTCCCAAGTTGCGACACTAAAATTTTTGACTTATGAGACATTAAAACATTATACATATGTATAATTTGTAATATTGTTGAGATAACCAATTAAATACCACTATCCAAGAATATGTCCAAGGGTTCAAATTAACTTGCAAGGATTTACATATTTTCTCCTAACACATTCTCAAATAAGTACTTTGAAATATTTTTAGTTCAATTATTATAACACAGAAGAATTACAGTAAAGGTCATTTTCTTTTTTCTTCTTCATTTTTTATTTTTATTTTTTGGTCTTTTTTGAGTAAGGGTTTCAGCCTGGCCTTGAATTCACTTTACAGCCCAGGCTGGCCTCTAACTTGTGGCAAGCCTCCTGCCTCAACATAAAAGTTGTTTTCTAATTAGACAGACTTTTTATTATTTTATGTGTGAAATAACTTCAAGTACCTAAATATATCATTAGC
Organism: Cuniculus paca; assembly: GCA_004365215.1. NCBI lineage: Eukaryota > Metazoa > Chordata > Mammalia > Rodentia > Cuniculidae > Cuniculus > Cuniculus paca. The sequence continues at coordinate 19,931 of RJWT010013492.1, read as the reverse complement.
AACGGTATGTGTGAATTTTATGGAGCTAGTTGCCATAAGAAGACTATTCTTTGGGTACAAAGTAACAATAATATTTTAGTATTTATTTATTTATTTATTTTGGTACCGGGGATCAAACTCACGACCTTGCGCTTACCAGACAAGCACTTGAACTGCCGAGCTAACTTTAACTGTAACTGTAATTGCAATATTTGAGACTGGTTCATTCTCAACTAGCAATGAAACTGCTGCTCTTTATGCATGGTTGTATAGGTGGTACACTGTAAAATGCATTACTTTGTAGGTGGAAACCTGTTAGTGAAATTCTCTTTATCTGGGGTTGCTAACAAGATTCTGAGAGGAACTTTGCATCTCAAGGAATCTTGGATGGAAAAGCAACTTAAAAAGGCTAGCGGTGTAGCTCAGTGATGGAACACTTGAGGGACTCATGCAAGGTCCTAGGTTTGATCGCCGGGGATCCCTCTCCCGCAGTACACACACACAGGACCTGAGAAACAGTCCAGGTACCTATCCCTTCTCTACACACTAGTTGAGAAACTGCTGTCCACTTAGGTCAAACTCTGCAGCACACAGAATCGTCACCACAGTTTCTCTATTTTTTGCTTTATATTCAGCTTTTTTTCTCTTACGTGATTTTAAGGAGACCTACACATAACTTTAGTCTCAGTAATTTGTCCAAAATAAATACCTATGGGTTAGTTAGAGTTTTACTCAACATATTTTTCCTTAAAGAAAATCCTAAAGCATAAATATAGTGTTAGGAAGAGCTGACCATAACCCACCAGGGAGGCAGGATCACATTTATAAAGTAAGCGTACCTGAGAGGAAAGCTGGAAGACTCTGGAAGGTGACAGTGGGGAAATCAAGTATGGGAGAGATTTGCAGCTCTGGGAAAGCAGTTTCTCAGATGCATGGTGGGCAGCCAAAAGGCAGTGTGGGCTCCTCAGATCCTGACCACAGACAGAAGCATCACCTCTTTCACCTCTTCATCTACCCCTGAAAACTGCAGATTTAGATTATTTGGAGAAATGGTGGAAGATAGATGAATTTCATTTTGATGAAGGGAATTAGACCATTAACTAAAAACTAGAAAACTAACAACCAATGATAAGGAAGCAGCTGAAATTGGTGAACTAGAAATTGTGAGAGAAAAAGATGCTTATGATATGTCCCTCGTAATCAAATACAGCATGACTTTCACCACCTACCCCTGCACAGCCTCACTTGAGTATGGTGTGTGGCTCTTCATGAATTTGAGGAAGGTGAGCAATTTAAATTTATCAGGGGCGTTTGTAAAAGACAACTATTTTAAAGAACTATTGTAAGCATGGCATTGATTTCTGTCTTATCCCTGAACCATAACTTTCCATCACTTTAGATAGTTGACGTCTTTAACTTACCTCTTCTCTATTTTAGACTATTCCACTGCCCCTCCAAAACAGTGACTACAGACTCTTAAACAAGTGGATAGAGGATTGAGTATTGCTAGTCTTCCCACAATAACCAAAATGAGTTTTATTGTTTATATCCTTTAGAGGAGGGCAGGGATCCACCAGGAGAAAGCCTTCATCCTTTTGAAGGACAGAATAACATAGACCTTGAATGTGTAGGCTCTGAGGTTAAATTGTTATAGTCTTACTTGGCCCTTAACCCTCTGTACTCCAGTGTCACCCCACGGAGTTGTGGTAAGAAGTAAAATCACTAGTATCTGTAAAGCACTTAGAATATGGTACCTACTCAATAAACGTTATTTTTCATTGCAGCTATTCTACACACCCATGGGATATTACAGCAGCTCATGTTGTTATTAATACAGCAATGCTCCCCTTTCCAGGTGGAGTTATTGTTATTTTGGTCTGTGGTTGTTAATTGCTACTAGATGTCCCACTGACTTGGTTTTGCTTCCAGAATTAAACTGACCTTGTCTTTTATTTTTATTTTTTTAACATTAGCTGTGCCTCGGTTGTTGATTTTTGAAAAGCCTGTATATATTTTAGTATCTGTTACTTGTTTGGAAAATGATCTTACAAGTTTGTTCAGCACTGCTTTCCTTTGGTTTTCTCAGTGCTCAGCAGAGGAGCAGTCAGGTTCACAAGAAAACTACAATTGGAAATCAGGTAGGAATTGTGAAAGAGAATCGGTGCATGCATGCCTTAAAGAAAATCAACTAAATCGCTTGGTTGACTATTTTTTTTTAAGTGCAAATTAATCATGTGCAAATTTTGCTTAAAATGCAGCTTTTCACTTTTTATTTTTGCTTTTAAAGATTTGAGAGTGAATTGCATTGCTTTTTGGCTATTTTATGCAGTTAAACATATTGATTTATTTTAAATAACTTCTCTGCTACTCACTCTGCATTTCAAATATGTCTCCTCGTGTCCTCATTTGCTTGCTTACATGACCCCTAAACTTAGCTTTGACTCGAAGAGTCAGTTCCAGTTTAAAATATGGTGAGTAGTTGCATGAGCTTTCGGGTGCTGCTGACTAGTTCACACGTTTGCACAGCCTGGTAACAGTGAAGGGACAGCTCATGAAGGAGGCAGTTGGTGGACTGCACCTCTGCACACTAAATTCCTGTTGGAAAATGAAGATGTTCATTCTTATGAAGATCTGATCCTTTGAGTTTTTGTGTTTTGGGGTTGACCAGCTGTCTCTGACTAATAGCGCTCTGCAGAGATTGTATTAACTCTGGCAATTTGCTGTTTCTTTTATGTTTTATGTGATAATAAATATTTGCATTGTTATTTCTTTTCAAGTCAAAACAATGATGATTTTTTTAAAGTTGGTTTTCTTTTTTGAATTCAGAGGTACAATTATCGAACAAATTGAAACCTCTGCTCTAGATTTTTTTCCATTGTTTTGAAAGGAGAAGAGGTAATAACAGACTTTATTTTAAAAACTTTTTTTTCTGAACTAAAGCATATAATTCTTTGCTATTTCAGGGAACCAATCTTCCGCCTTCAAGGCAAATTGTACGAGCTAAGTTCTGTAAGCTTGACTGTTGCTTTTTCATTTAGCTTCCCAACGGCACAGTTTGTCTTTAACTGATTAACTCAACTAGTGCTTGCTACTAATTTTTTTTTAAAAGTTAAGGTTGTCTTGTTCATAACACCCTACCACTGAAATGAAAATCCTCTTCAGAGGTTCATCCCTTCACTGCTAATAACTTGCTGTGATTGAAAGGTATGAACTAGTAAACTCTAAAATGCTATAATGATAAACCCTTAACACTGTGGTTGCTTCGACATTTCTCTAATTTTAATGGGCCTTAAAATAATTAAAATCATTAATGACCTTCATCTCTGTCCTTTTATGCTTTGTTGTTCTGAGGTGAAAGCCTTTCTCTTTCTTTCATTGTTAATATTTTCAGTAAATGTAGATGATGCTTCTAAAAGGTGGGTAAATATTGAATTTTTTTAGCTGTATTTGCTGATAAGCCTTTTCAATTTCAGTTGTGTTTATTTTTTAAAATAATAAAGCAAAACACAAAATTATATGGATCAATATTTTATATGACTAGAGTTAAATCTTTTAAAAATAGATAATATATCTTAGTTTTATAGAGTTGTAATGATGCTATCAAATGTTTAACATAGGAATTTAGAAAAAATTATGTTCTCATTTCTACTGTGGACCAAGCATGATTTGAAAAGGAGATTAGAACATGGGCTCTGTGATGTTTTGGAAGACCCTATGAAGCTTTGGACCTGGACACTCCTGGGTTCAACTTTCATTCTGACACTCAAGAATCATGTGGATTTGGGCAAATTAAACCTGAATTTGCTCAGTTACATGATGGGAAGATTAAGAAATATCCCTGAAGAGTAATTGTGACAATCAAACATATACAAATGAATTTTATAGTCAGTACCAGATAAAACCTCTACAAAGAGTAGAAACCTTGCTCCTAGCACTTTTTCTTGAAACTCAAAGGAGAAAAATGTTAAGTATAAGAAAGTTATTGAGTTATAAAATGAGAACAATAAAAAACTTGGAAAACTTAGAAGTTATGGTAAATTATTCTGATGCCCCCAATTCCTGGATTGTGGCTGAATGTGCTACAAGGAATTCATGTATAAAACTTGCCTCATAATCAGAAGCATTTCTAATTCAAGAGGTAGATACATATAGGAAAAGCAATAATGTAATGGTATAAATGCATACTTTAAATAATATTTGAAAAGAAACTTGGAGCAGCTTCTCATGATATAACTTCCAAATTCTAAAATCATATTAATCATGTTTCTTTGACTTTACTTTTGCTAAATTCTTCAAGGTCCACATGTAATAGAAGGTTTATAAGCCAGGGCAATAGAATTGAATGAATGTTGCAATAGAATACAGAAAAAAAAATGGAGTCCACATGCAACACGCTTGGGACCAGACATACCTTCAAGGTCGGAATTATTTGAACTTTAGAAAAAACTACATTTACTATGTCATATATTACTTAACATTCCTGTGGGGTCAGAGGAATCACCCTTTAACTGAACATATTCTATTTCTATAGTGAAATGAATAATCACACCAAATGAAGTAAATAAAGGACATAAATCTTCTTACATTAGTTCAGGTTTTGCTGCCAAATTTGTTAAAAAACAAGCTTTGAATTTGAGACTAAAACATTATGATTCTTTTTTTGTCTCTTGAATCCTGTTTTCAGATTTGATTTTAAATTTAATTAGGTTTATTGGTACAGTTTAGATATGTACAGTGATCACATTCATCACAGGAAATTTGTACCTGTACATGATATACCTTGATTTGTCTTTTTCCCCTCATGTTCCCCTTTCCTCCCTTTGACCTCCTTTCCTCTCCTTATTTACAAAGCTTCGTTCCCATTTTATCCTCCTTTTCTCACTTGTGCCTTTTCCTTTCTTTCCTTTCCCCCTCTTCACTCTCTAATTCCCCTTTCCTTTTGAACGATTTCTTCCCATTTCACAATATCTGCTGTACAATTTGGTTCTTATTTACACTTTCAGTGTCTCACACCAGAGAGACAACGTGATATTTACACGTGTCTGATTTATTTCACTTTAGAGTATGATCTCAAGGTCCATCCATTTAGCAATAAATGTCCCAAGTTTATCCTTCTTTGTGGTCAAGTAGTACTCCTTTATAAAAAAAACCTGCATCTTTTTTATCCATTCATCAGTTGATGGGCATTTGGGTTGTTTCCAAGATTTAGCAATTGCAAACTGTGCTGCCCTGAACATGGGTGTGCATATATTGCTTTGGTATGATGCTTTTAGTTCTTTGGGGAATATACCAAGAAGGGGAATAGCTGGGTCAAATGGGACCTCTAGTCCTAGTTTTTTGAGAAATCTCCACACTCATTTCTACAGTGGATGCACCAGCCTACATGCCCACCAAAAGTGGAGAAGTGTTCCTTTTTCCCCACAGCCCCGCCAGCATTTGTTATTGGTTGATTTCTTGATAATAACCATTCTTTTTGGTTATTTTCTCTTTTTCCACCGAGATGGAACCTCAGTGTTGTTTTAATTTACATTTCTCAAATGGCTGGTGATGTTGAACATTTTTCATATATTTATTTGCCGTTTGTAGTTCTTCATCTGAGAAGTGTGTGTTCACCTCAGATGCTCATTTTTGGATTGAGTCTTTGAATTTAGGGGATCTGAATTTTTCAGTTGTTTACGTGTTTCACATACTAGGCCTTTGACTGAGGAGAAGCTGGCTAAAATTTTTTCCCACTCTGTTGTTACCTTTTCACTCTGTTGGTATTTTCTTTTGCTATGCAAAAGTTTTTTAATAAGATGAAATCCCAGTTGTTAATTCTTTGAAGTATTTTCCATGCTATCTGGGTATTATTCATGAAATCTTTGCCTACACCTATGTGTTCAAGTGTTTTACCTGTTTTCTCTTTCAGGAGATTTAGTGTTTCTGTTTTAATATTTAGATCTTTGATCCATTTTGACTTTAGTGTATGATGATAGACATGGCATGTAGAAAGCCAGTTTTTCTAGAATCATTTATTAAAGAGTCTATCTTTCTTCCAGTGAACATGTTTGGCCCCTTTGTCAAAGTTAAAGTGGCTGAGTGCATTTGGAGTTGCTTCTGTATCTTCTAATCTGTTCCATTGATCTTCTGGGCTTTTTTTTTTTTTTTTTTGCCGATACTTGCTGTTTTTAATCACAGTAGCTCTGTAGTATAATTTCATGTCAGTGATTATGATGCCTTTTGCCTTGCATTTGTTGCCCAGAATTGCTTTTGCTAATCTAGGTCTCTTCTGGTTCTTAATGAATGTTAGGATTGTTTTCTCTAATTCTGAGGCACATTAATGGTGTTTTGATTGGGGTTGCATTAAATCTGTATAATAATTTTGGGAGTATAGCCATCTTCTCTTTGTTGGTTCTTCCTATCCAACAACAAGGGATGTCTTTCCATTTTCTGATATCTTCTTCACTCTCGTTTTTAAAGAGTACTGTAGTTTTCAATGTAGAGGTCTTTTATTTCCTTTGTTAGATTGATTCCTGTGTATTTTATTTGTTTGATGGTAATATGAAAAGTGTTGTTTCCCTAATTTCTGTATTAGGGAGTTTATTTGTGTACGGGAATGCTATTGATTTTTGAGTGTTGACTTTGAATCCAACTATGTGTCCAAATTTGGTTATTAAATCTATAAGTCTTTTGGTGGAGTTTTTTGGGTCTTCTATGTAGAGTATCATGTCATCTGAAAATACTGGTAATTTAACTTCTTCATTTCCTATCTTTATTCTTTTTATTTTTTCTCTTGTCTAATTGCTCTGGCTAATGTTTCCAGAACTATATTGAATAGGAGTGATGATAGTGGACATCCTGGTCTTGTTCCTGATTTTAGAGAGAAAGCTTTCAGTTTTTGACCATTGAGTATGATGTCGGCTATTGGTTTGTCATAGGTGGTGTCGTGGTTACTTTTCTCTCATTGTTGAGACAAATACCTGACACCCAAAGTTAAGGAAGGAAGGTTTATTTATTTAGCTCACAGTTTGTGGAGGTTTCAGTCCATGATCAGCTGGCTCCAAGGCAGGATGACATGGTACAGGGGCAATGCTTCAATGCAACAGAAGACAGCAAAGCAACAAGAGCAAAATGGGGTTAAAAGCAAGCCTCTTCTATTCTCTTATACTGTAAGCAGGCTACCACCCCTGCCCTATAGTTAGAATGTGACATAAAGAAACCAGAGAACCACCTAAACGTTTGACGTCCTGAGCTGAGGTTTTTCTATGGAAGGAGCATATGAGGTCATAGGAAAAGATGAATCAAGGCTTTGAAGAGAAAGAAGTTGTTGCAAAAGATTGTATAATCTAACATGAATGGTTTTTGATTGTTATATAAACCAACCGAGAATTTCAGTAACTTAGCATAATAAAGTCACTCTGCTATCAGAAACCAAATAAAGTCAGCAAGACAGAATCATCCTGCTTCATCTGGTTATTCGTGGACACAACTTTGGAATCCTTGACTTTCTTCCAGTAGATGAGACAGAGCTAGTAGCTTGAATGACAGAGGTTTTTAAGGATAATCCCTAAAGTGATACACAACTCTTCCCCTTACATTCCAAAGCTCAATCACTTGGGTTCACCTAATTTCAAGGGAAACAGGAAAATGCAATCAGAGCTAATGTTCAGGAAGAAAGGAAAGACCCAAGATGATGCTGACTAAAAATTGAAAGGGAATCGATAAGCCAGGGCGATGGAGGTTTCTCTGAAATCAGAGAAGGTATGTACCAGGATTAAGAGAAAGGAGTGATGAGGCGGGGGTTTGAAATGAGTGAGTGGGACGTTGTCTTTCAGAGCATAAGAGGATAGAGTGTGCCACCTGAAGGTCAGAGGTGATACTGGAATCAGAGTGCAGACACTGGAGGAGAAGCACAGTTGATCACCACCAATATTTAAGTAGCACCATCTCTTCAGAAGATGTGGGGAGCTAAAGAGAAATGGGATGAAATTTCCTAGGCTTGAATATGTTTGGGATGAGAATTGATATGGCATTGACATTAATTGTGGCAAGTCATTCATTCCTTTAGCCTTCAGTGTGTAGGACAAGAGGATGCTGCCGACGTACTCCTTGGCTCCAGAGTACACCCAGCTGAAGCTGTGTAACTGAGGGTGGGAATTCTTCTTGACAGGGAGGAAAGCAGGTGCTTGCGCATACCTGTGATTCGTACCCGTTAGTACCAGGCGTAATATCTGTTTTGTCTGCTATCAGTGTTGTCATGACTGCTCTGACTTTAAACTGGAGTATGTAACTTGACTTTCGAAAACCTACAAACTTCAAGCTAACTGGGTTATCGGCTTTTGGTATTGTAGTCCTTAGGAGAAAAGATTTTTTTTCTCTATCAAAACAGAGTTTTGTGCTTCCTTAATTTCTGAAAACTCATTTTACGAAACTAGTATCTTAGAACCCCTTACCTGTCTCAAAAATTGTCAGTGCACACCAACATCCCAAAAATTTCCTACCAGGTCCCCTAGCTCTTCAGCTTCTGTAAACACATTGTTGGAGTCCAGTGTCAAAACTGGTGAGTGTTCACTTGGTTATTTTACGACTGATCACAAAAATTAGCAGCTACCTAGCCTAAAGGAGAGGGCTCCTCCCGGCCCTCTTTCTTCCTTTTTTCTCTCAGCTCATTGCACCTTTTGAGGGGGGTCTGTCACTTGTAACCTCACCTGACTTCCTGGTACTGCTATCTGCATTATTTAGGATTCTTTCAGATGTAAATTTCAGAAAACTCAAAAGACTGTGAAACAAAAAAGGCTTTATTAATTTACATAGTTAAATACTTCAGTGATAGAATTAAGCATTGTTTAATCCTTGGTTCTGATACAATTTAAAAAAGTGGTTTCTTTCTCTATTTTTGGCTCTGCTTCTTTTCTGTTTGGCTCCATTCTTGGGCCAAAGTGTTGCAAGATGGCTCCCATCAGTCCCCAGGGGATTTCCTTCCTAGTTTGTATCCAACAGAAATAAGAGAGCCTTTCTTCCAGCATTTGCAGAAAAACTTGTGAGTTTGACTCTGATTGAGCTGGATTGGATCATGTGCTCAACGTGGAACCGTCAGTGGCCAGAGAATGAGAGGCAGTGTACTGATTGGTGTAGGCCAGATCATATGGGATGGAGCTGGACCCTCACCAGGTTCCAGGGCCAGGGGATGGGCTCTTTCTCCACCTGAAAGTTGGCTGGCTGGCTGGCTTTCTTTCTTTCTTTCTTTCTTTCTTTCTTTCTTTCTTTCTTTCTTTCTTTCTTTCCTTTTTAAAAAATTATTAGTACATGTTTGCAGTAGATAATGATTACATACCTTATGGGTAATTGGTACATTTAATTCTTTTTTCATTCTCTACGTACCCCTCCTCCCTTCCTCCATCTCTGGATCCCCTTCCCATTTGAGAAATATCTATCTCCCTATCATCTGTCTTTTATTCTGTTCTTTATTTGTATTTTGGGTCTCTCATATAAGACAAATAATGAGATCTTAAGCTTATATGTCTGTCAGATTTATTTAATCTTGTGGTCTCAAGGTGTACCCATTATCCTACAAATGACTCAAGTTTATCTGTATGGCAAATCCCATTGTGTATAAATACCACCTTTTCTTTATCCATTCAGCTTTTGTTGGATGTATAGGGTATTTCCAAGATTTAGCTATTATGAGTTGTGTTGCTATAAACATGGGTTTGTATGTATAATTGTACTATGAAACCTTTACCTCCTTTGGAAGAAATATAGAAGAGGAATAGCTGGGTCCCGTAGAATTTCTGGTTTTAGTTTTTTGAGCAGTCTCCATACTGATTTCCATAGTAATTGTACCAGTTTATATTTCCACCAACAATATAGGACTCTTGTTGAAAGAAGAGAAGAGAGATGCTACAAGAGGTGCACCAAAGATTGATTGGGACTCGTATGGTCTTCAGATCAATTTAATTTGAAGAATGGGCAGTTTAATTGGAATAAAAGGATTCTTGTGCATGTTGCTATCTTAAAGGAATGCAAAAGAGTTAATTCCTCATTATTAAAACCTTATAGTTAATTTATTGATGAAATTTAATGACCCTCCCCAATTAATACTCTCACTTTTCCTCTCCTTCCCCTTTCTTTTTAAAAAATAATTCTGTTGTCTATAGTACTAGGTTGAGAAGCAACACTTCTAATGGCTCTTCAGACGTGGAACTGAGAGTCTGTGTGTGACAATGAGCAAATTATTTAATGTTACTGTTCCTCAGGTGCTAATCTGTAATAAGATAATAAGAATAGTTACTACTTCAAAAGGATTTTATACCTATTAAATGAAATGATACTAGATAATATTAGTAAACCTAGGCACAGTTTCAGGTGCTGTGTATACATTAATTATTGACTCCTCCCAACAACTCTGCAGTAGATGCCCTTATTACCTTAGTGTTATAGATAGGTAAATGAAGTATGGAAAGACCAGGTAATATGCCCAGTGACACAGATTATATGATAGCACCAGGGTCTGAAGCAGCTAATTTCATTGTAGACCTTTTTCGTGTATTTTTTGAGACAGGGTCTCACAATGTAGTTCAGACTGGCCTTGAACTCACCATTGTAGCTCAGGCTGGTCTCAAATTCAGTGCGAACTTTCTGTTCACCCTCCAGAGTAGTGGGACCACAGTCACCTCTACACCTGACTAGACCTTCTCTTAATCACAATGCTTAATCACTGCTTCTAATAGTTTTCAAATTGCATCAAGAATCTCATCTTGTCTCAATTATGGCAAGTCATACTATTTGATCTTTTTGGTTATTATTTTTATTTCTTACTTAACAATTTTCTTTTACTAACCCCCTGAGATCATGAAAAGAATAAACTTAGGTTTATACAAAGTAATCTGATTAACGACCCAAAGCAATAATAGCTGTTTGAATTTGTTTCCTTTTCATCCCTTAATTCTGCAAAACTATCTCCATAGGGGCCCATCATTAGCTTATAAAACACAATAACCATGATTTTAATAAAAATGGACACTGGAGCCCACGAAAGTTGCACTTCGTGAAAAGCACAGCCTGTTGCTTGTTCTGCATCTTTTTTAAACCAAGAGTTTTATTTGGAATAGCACTTAATGTTTGCTGTTTAGGTCTTTTTCCAGAAAATACCCAGATGTGCTTACTGTATTTTTAAGGCCAAGTTGTCTTAACTGAGGTTTTAGAGTTTAAAAATCAGTAAGAAGAAAAATGCTTTCTACTCAAAATTACCTTGAAAAAAATCCCATCAGAGACACAGTAGCCCCCAGCTCAGCTGTGGGATTTCTGTGGCGCCCTAGGGCCTTTTCCCTATTTAACCTTTAGAAAGAATAACTAGTTAAACAGTCCATCGTGTCTCCTCCACTGGTCTGCCATGTCTTTTTTCCCTCTGTCTTTTTTCATTTCTTAGACTCTTTCTTTATTTCTGTAAGAGTGATATGTTTGATTCCCAGTAAGCTACATGGCTATATGGTTTGAAAATTCCCTGGAATTTATAACATTAAAAAAATGTTAACATCTCCCAGCAGAAAAGCTGTTTGGTTAATCACTGTAATTTCAGGACAGAAAGTTCCCCTGAATTAATAGATGAATTAATAAATACTGGAATTTTATCTGCTCCTTGATTCTGGAGGAGGAGTCCTCTCTTCCACCTTATTCCTGTGACACCCCATGAGTGGTGGAAGGGCTCCTGGTTGATTGCTGCTTCGGTCAACACCAACAGTTGCGGTTATCTTGGTCTAATTGGGTGCATCACAGATCCAACCCAATACCTCCCTGCACCTTATTACTAGTAGTAAGGTAGCTCTTACTACTTCTGATTCCATACATGGGGAACACCAGGGCCCAGCTCCCGCTGTCTCCCCAAGTTTACAGCTTCCCTGAGGGAAGATTTCTCTCGTTTCCATCCCTCACCAACTGGCTCACTCTATCCTCCCTATGGCCACCTTTTGAGATTTGTTACTAAGATTTGTTACCCTTAAAAGGGCAAAAGTCATGCCTCAAGTTTTCTTTACTTTTTGCTTTAGGACTTTACTTCCATACAGTATCTAGCTTCTGTTAGCACAAATATAATTTTGAACCAATAATTTTTATTTAAGTTCCGTGGAAAGATATTATCATAGCGAAAAGGTAATCAATATATGTAAACACACCCTTGATCTACACCAAGCCTCACTCACCTCCATGGGTATAACCATGTGATTATTTTGGAATAACTTTATTGATCTGCACACACCACACACACCCACTCGCACATCCACTCACACATACCACAAGTACATGTCTGCACATAGACAAAGACATATTGCCTTGTGATTTTTAAAAAATAAAAACGGACATACATTGTGCATGTGTCATTTCTACAAAGGCAAGGATTTTTGTGTCTTTTATTTATTAGTGTTTCCCTAGTCACATCTAGAGCCTGATGCATTCTAGATGCTTAGTAAATATATTTGAAGTTCAACTTAGCTAATCTACTTAATGTCTTGGAGATCTTTCTATGTAAATACACAGACAGAAGATGTCAAAGCTTTTTTCCCCTGTGGTACAGTGTTAACCTATCCCACATTATCCATGTGCCATACTTAATTAAATATCCCTGTACAAGTGGGCATTGGCATTATTTCCTTTTTTTTCAAACAGCTGAACCAGTGTATGAGCCCACTAACTATATATATCAGTACTCAATCATGGTACTGGATAATTGTGTTTTACATAATTTTTGAATATCTGGTGGAAAGAATAGTACCTTTCTCTTCTGCTTTATATTTCACTTATTGCGGGTTATGGAGCAGCCTTTCATATATTTAATAGATATTTGTGAAATGTCTGATATGTCCTATGCCCATTTTAGGGGCGGCTGTTGTGTTATTTTCTTCTTGAATTGTCTGTATATCAATTTTGCATGTATTATATATGGAGCAAATATCCTCTGCCTGTCACATTTTAAATTGTGTATTATAAAACGAAAGATTTTATTTTTCATTTAAGTAACTTGGCATTCACATTTTCTTTCAATGGATTTGTGGAGTTTTACATGTAGCTACATTTTCCTGCTAATCATATACTTCTTTCCTCCTAAACAGTATTTCCTTACTCCTGAAATTATCTAGTGAGCCATGCCTCATATCTATTAACCACCACCGTTTTTCTGTCTTTCCCTTCATCACACCTTTCCCAGGCTCTGCTAATGATTATTCTATTCTTCACTTCCTTGAGATCAGCTTTAATCTTGCTTCTTTTCTCTTCATTCTTCCCCTATGTGTGTATCTAGGAAGGTGGTGTCCGTCTCAAGAGGGTCTAACGCTCATCAATATGAATAAGGAGTTTTTTGAAGCCACCACTAACATTTACCTCTGTAGTGCATCTAGGATTGATCATGGCATCTGGAACAAAGTGAGGCACTAAGTTGGGGAGCAGAAGGGGGAGGTTATGAGCTTGGATTCTGTAGCCTGATTGCCAGGCTCCAGCATCTGGCTCTGTCACTCTCTGGCTGTGGGCAAGTTAACATCCTCCAGGATTACTGTGAGGAGGAAACACATGGGTTTATGCAAAACACTGAGAACAGTTTGCACATTTTAATATTGATTATTTTTATTTTATTTTAAAGGAATATATTTGAAATACTTCCTGAATACATAATGATTTAAATTGTAGTAGTGTGAGAATCATAGCAGCTCACATTTCTTAAAAGCTTACTCTATGGCCAGCTATTGCCCTAAGTGTTTCTTACATCAATTCATGCAATTCTGTAACAGCTCTATGAAGCAGGCTCCGTAATTTCTTCACTTTTATAACTGATGTAATTAAAGCTTAGAAAAGCTGACTAGTTCACCTTAGGTCAGGCAAAGGATAAGTGGCAGATTTCTGGCCTCAGGGCCAGTCAAGGATAAGCTCTTATCCTAGAGTCTGTATTTAGGTTATTTATTCTGGTCCTCCATCTGTTGATTTTTGTACAGTGGCAGGCTTTTTAATTTTTGCAGCTGCCTAATATATTTTAATATTGTTAGGCTATTTCCTTTCATACTTTTTTGAAAATGTTGTCTGCTTTTATAGATTACTCATTCTTTTTTAGTTGAAGGTTAATCTCTTGTATTCCTAATACAACACAAAGAAATTTGCTTCCCTCATTTTTCTTCAATATTGGTTGCTAATTGTATTAGTTTTTTCAGAAAATAAGTTTTTATTTTCTTGCTATTTCCATTATACAGTTCTCTTTGTATTGAAAAAAATCTTGTGCTACTACTAGAGCTTTAACTGTGTTTTGACTTGCTTTTTGTAAACTTATAAATGAATTTGAGATGAAATCTCATTTTTTCATTACCTGTTTTCCCATCCAGTCAGATAGCTGTTTATTCTGTTTATTATAGTTTCCTGTTTTTAGCCATAGGTAAATTGATCTTAAAATGTAAAATAACTACAAATTCCCATATGTTGTATTATATTTCTAATTATTATATTATATTTCTAATTTTTTATTGGTGTGTAAAAACTATTGTTTTTAATGGCATTTATTTTGTATCAGTGGAATTTACTAAATTCTGTAGTAGTTTTTCATTTAATCGTAATTTTTTCTTACCGCTAGTTGAATTTTCTATTTCTACTCTCATATATTATTCTTTTTAGAATAATATAAAAGGATAGTGGATTTTATTAGCCTTTTTTAAAAAATGAAAGGCTATTCATCTATTATCACTAGCTTTGATGATAGATTTTGGTTTAAAATATATCTTATGTGATAAATATATTCCTCTGCATGTGAGAGTCTTTCTCAAAAATAAGCATTAGATTTCACTGCAGTGCTCATGGTCACACATTTTGAACAAACTATATAATTTATTATAACACATTTCTGGTAAGAGCCAAGTCTGCTATTGGAGGTAATTATTTTACCATTGAATTAATTTTATATGATTCAATATCAGATGAATATATTTTACCTTTGAAAGGAAATTACTTTGTAAAAAAAAAAGAATATAAAGAATATGATCTAGTATTTTAAAATTCCAATTGAAAGACAAATGTCACAGAAACTAAGAGAAAACGATGTTGTCTACTTTATTCTTAGTCCTCCCAGTTTGTTAGCTGAAACAGGGGGCTGGTTCTTTTGTTGAGAGTGAAAGGAGTGGGAGTTATGTGGAAGCCATTGGAAGATGGTGAAACTCAGGGTAGTTTCAGAGTGTAATAAAAAGGAAGCAAAGGAGCTATAGCTGTTGGCCAGGTGAGAGTCTCACCCCAGTTCATGGCCTGAAACTCCATCACACGGGTGCCAGTTTCTGTAATTATTATCCTTAGAGAACCTCAGTCCTTTCAATTTACCAATTTAAGGGATTAGCAAAGGACAAATTATAAAACCTCATTGCGTATGAACATGTCAGAGGATCTTTTTAGTGACAGTGTCTATATTCTATCCTTAGAAGGTGCTTTTGGAAAGATGCCACTAGTTCATTATCACAGGGAAAATAAAAGTCAGTAGAAACTGAGAGAGTCTTACATGTATTCTCAATAGAGTTGTTTTGTTATTTTTGGTCATTCTTTCCATACTGAAATCAAATCCATCGATCATAAATATGTCCTAAATTCACCATGACCAAGGCAAATTGCACTTTCCATCCTTGGAGCACGGATCTTTCCATCCCTGGAACATAGAAACTTCTCTTTGAGTCAGAAGATTTAAATCGGGATACTCAAAATAGAGAAACATGGTCGTATATCCTTAATGCCTTTCAGCAAGAGTCCTGTAATGTGCAGTCATAGAAAAGAAAGCTTATGCTACCCATACAGTCGGCCAGGAAAGGGGCTGCAGCTAATCTTGTGAGCTCCAGTCCCATTATCACTTGGGTCTCACTCCTGTGTTGGGTCTTAGTGTCTAGGTACCTAAATGTCTGTTCCTTAATGCTGGTATTAGTGTAAATTGTTAGGCCACTTTATTATAATTTTTAAATTTTATTTTCAAATGAGATAATCCCATTTGACAGCTGTCTTATTTTTTTCTCAGATAGTTATATGTCTGAGTGTCTGCTCTTCCATATTGTAGCTCTCAAGTCAGTTTAAAATTGTTTGCAGCAAATCTCCTTTTATTGCTTCGTGGAGTTTCTCCTTTTCTTGTTCCCCTAAATACTGGCAACGAACAGGTCACTCAGTTTCTGTATAATCACTCTTACCTTCTCTAAGGAGTGTAGTAGTGAAAAATGATGATTTAACTGAAACAGTCTTTACAGCATGAAAGAATACTGTTCTCAGATTTATCTGAAAAATTCTAGAAAGACCAAAGTGGCTTATTTGCCTAGCAGTATTTTTTCCTGTTTATATAAATGCAGAAAATAAATAAAATTTAGGGATAACTTTTGGAACAAAATATAAACTGAACATTAGCTAAATTAAGGAATGGGAATAGCTTACCTCCAAAGTTACTATGAAATTTCTTTGACTCAGCAACCAATCCATTCCCCACCCCCAGGAATTCCATTAGACTGAATTCTACAGGATGAATGTTCTCCTTCCAGGAAATGAGTGTCCTGGTTTCATAATCAACTCTCAGCTCCTTGAAGCTTTATACTGTGCTCCCTCCTTACCAAATAACTGGCTGAAGCTTTTGTCCTGGTTCCTGGTGAGGTTATTTACACACTTGGCCTGTGATGGATGGTCCCTGTGAGCAGATTATTAGATGTGCCTCTATTTATACTGCCTGCATGGGTGGAACACTACTTTGAAAATAGCACACATAAGTAAAAATGACCTTGAGAAATATCGTATTAATACTAAGTACTATATTACTATAATTTAAATAATTTTAATGTCTATGATTATTCTTTTTGCAATATAGTAGGCATGCTTTATAAAGTGCCTGCTAGTTTTATAAGTTTTAATTGGAGCCTCTAATGATTTATATCTTTTATAAAAAGGCACAATCATAGCTAAAAATTAGTTTAATGGCAAGTCATTTTATGATTTTTCTGTTCTACTCTACTAAGAATGATTTACTTAATTAAGGTAAGGACTCTTTACATTTGTGTTCTCAATTTTTTTTTTCTCTTCAAAAAGCTTTTCCTTTTCTAGCATTCTGCTCTTCCTGTTGACCTGCTATAAAGGGAAGGAGGGAAAAGGAAAAAGGAGGATTTGTTTTTTAGAGCTCAACTATCTATAAATGACTTCCTCTTGTTTGGTACATCCACTTGCAGGATTTCATTTTCAAATGCCTGGTTGCAGGATCCATGTCCTGGAGGAAGGAACCATGTCATCCTTCACTCATCCTGTGCACATAGCCCAGCCACTCTCCAAATATTATCTCCTATCACTTCTGGCATTTCTTGTGCTTCTCTTCTTCCTGAAGTCCATAATTCATGTCGCTGATTTCCGGTGCATGTGGAGTCAGGTTTTAGAAATATGAGACAATTTTAAAATTACAGATGCAGAGCCTAGCTGTTTGAGCCAACATCTGCAACTAGTTTAGGGGATTAACAAAATAGCTGCTCTGGATGACTGATATTTACCAGGGCCTCTTCCATTTCCCATAGAAATCAAAATGCCTATTACTTATGTGTTCTTCAGCTTTCAATAGA
Organism: Cuniculus paca; assembly: GCA_004365215.1. Classification (NCBI taxonomy): domain Eukaryota; kingdom Metazoa; phylum Chordata; class Mammalia; order Rodentia; family Cuniculidae; genus Cuniculus; species Cuniculus paca. Next base: position 2,394 of record RJWT010013492.1, on the reverse strand, counting down.
AATCTAGACTTCATCTGTTACATACTTTAGTTTATTAAGTTTCTTCATGGAATATCTTGAGTTACAGCCAATTTTCAATTAGCCATGATTAAGGAGGTTAGGAAGAATGTGAATAATTAAAATCCATAAGTAACTAAAAGGTTGACTTTAGCCAAAAGTTGCAGTACTCTCCCCTGAAATTTTTTTTTTGCTGTAATTATAAAGAAGGGGAACATGTGGTAAGATTTTCTTTTGTTTTGTCTTAGTACAAACAAACAAACATCTGAATCTATCACTCCTCAATTTACAATCATTCAAAAACATTTCTTCCATTTAGTGTAAAGTCTAAATTCTAGCACCCATTACCCACTCCCAGTCTTGTTCCTGTTGCTTGCTCTGCCCTGGACGCTCCCAGATTCTGTGCTCTAGCACTCTTGATCTTCAAGCAACTTCTACAATAGTCACAGCTCTTTCCCTGCTGGGACTTTTTGTGTGCTCTCTCCTGTGTCTGGCATGTCTTCCTTTCCATTTTTGCCTGAGTATCATCTGCTCATTTTCTTCTGTTTAAATTGTGCATCTTTAGACTTCAACACTGTCTTTAGTCCCCGCCTCTATGTCCCATAGAAGTATGTACCTGTGTCACTCTTGTCTTGTATATTTACTTGTTTAATGCCTGTTTTCCAGGCTTGCTTGTAAGTTCTGTTAGATCATGGTCAGCAGTAACTCTTTTCATTGCTATCTTCTCTGTGACTCACATGGAATCTGTTCATGGTAGATGTCCAAGAAATCACTGTTGGATGAATAAAAGAAGTGAGGATTTTAAACTCTGGAATGAAGTGGCTAGATATGTAAACAGTCTATGATAACTGCAGTGCTAACATCTGGAAAGAAAGTCTATTGTGTTCATTGAAATTTTACTGGGTTTCTTTTGTTTCGTAATACTAAAATATTAGAGGTGCTTATTAATTAAAACATTACATTTTGTTATCCAGAGGAAGAAAGTTAGCTTTTCAATATAATTGTAACCTACATTTGTCATTTCAGGCTTGCCTGTGGGGACTGTTTAACTTTCTCACCTAAATACATCACTACAACGATTATTACATGGAGCTCTAAAATAGTAAATTCCAATCTTATAATGAAACTGATTTAAGTTTATTAACAATTAGAATTAATTATATTTGAACTCTAGAAAATCATTTTAGTTGGGAGTTTTTTATTTATCTCCTTGATTTCTATTCAGTAGATGCTTCCCAGACATCATGACAAAACAATATGCCTGCTACATATTTAGGGATGGTCCTCAGGGTTGGTATTGCACCTGTTTTAGAACCTTTGTACTGATAACTCTTACTGACTGACCTGCAATCTAATGAAGGTAGAAGTATTCCAAAGGAGCACAAAATAAGTTAGATTTTACTTGACAATAATATCTATAGTTTATTGAACGTTCAATAGTTGTCAGACATTCTACTGACTAGTTTATGTAATATTTATCACACTTAATATATCTATTTAAAGATAGCGCTATCAGTTCTCATTCTCAGATGAAAGTAAGATGAGGCTGAGCTAGTAGTAACTTTTCCAAATTCACACAGCTAGCAAATGGCAGAATTGATCTGCACATGCAGAAAATTCATGTTTTCAACCAGTAAGTGTTGCTCTTGTTGGGAAAATGAGAGCACAACAAATATACGTGCAAGTAAGTAAAAAAATAGATGATGTGAGTACAAAATTCAGTGAACACAAGAAATGTTCAGATAAGGAAAAAAGACATGTGTGCTACTGAGTCTTCCTTATCATTCATTAAGATAGTATCAGATAATGGGCCCTTTTCTTTTTCTTAGATTGTTGCATTATCCAGAAACTACTATACATATTTACATTTCAATTTATCAGTCTCTGGTATGTTTGATCATTAAATAATCATCATAGAAATTTATTGGCATTATAAGAATAATTTACTGAACACACATTTTGTGTTAAGCAGTATGTTGGGTGCTGTATTTTTCAATGCAGCCTTGTAAAGTGGACATCATTGCCTCTGTTGTTATGGATGATCAAAACATGTAATATGTGTTATGGATTCTCACACAAATCCTTGCTTCAAGCACTCTGCATTTGTTGTGTCTTTAATCTTCCCAACAACCTTATGGTTTAGATAGCTACAGCTCCGTGACTGAGGTTGACTAGGACATGGAGAGGTCAAATAGCTTGTCTAAGGTGATACATCTCGTGTGGAATAAGGCTAGGATTTGATCCAATGAAGTCCATTACCAGAGCCAGCCTGCTAAGCTGCTTGCCTCCTACAAACATGTTTAAAAGGCTGTGTGGTTTCTCCTAAAAACACAGTCGAGCTGGGAATCAGCTGTGAAATTCTGATTCTTTGCACTTTTCACTCTTTAACTGTTACAG
>RJWT010013491.1:0-15803 GCA_004365215.1 Cuniculus paca | reverse complement strand
TCTTTTCTGACTGTCTTTACGAGATGTGACCAAAAGCAATGAATACTGCCACACAACCCAGCAGGAGCCTTGTAAAAACATTACAGTATGTCTTCATCTACCTTACTCACCAAATCTGGCACCATGCAACTCTTAGCTCTTCCCAAAAGCCAAAATGACCATGAAAGGTAAATGTTTTGAACTGATTCAGAACATCGAGGCAGCCACAACAGCACAACTGAAGTCACAAGGGAGAACTTCCAGAACTGCTTCAGAGAATAAAAGAATAAGTGTGTTCAAAGCAAAGGGGAGTATTTTGAGGGGGTATTAATAGCAATGTCTTTTATTTCATTTTTTAATTTAAAAATTTATCATATTTTTTATTATACCTCACAAGTACTCAGTAAATGTTTAAATGACTGGAAACAGTGCTTCTATTTTTTCCCCCAGAATTTATATCTTTTTCCCAATAAGATTTTTATTCAATTTTTTTTTTTGGCCAGGATAAAGAAAGTACAGCAGACAGAACCAAAATTGAGATAACCCTACCAGAAGGTAGGACAAATAGATAGAAACTTGGCATTTCTGAGCTCTCCTTTCCCTTTGGGGAAAATAACTGTGCCCTTGAATTTCTGCACTAAGTCACCAAGGAGAAATTGAAATTAAAAACCTCAGAGAGTAATTAGTAACAAAATATTCTAATGTCAAGAAGTAAATTTTATGGGACCATATTTGTAATATTAATTGGGCCTCTGTGTAGCCAAATGGTGAAATTATTGCACCAATACAAAGAGACCCAAAAGAGAAAAACAGCCCAAAATAGCCCAGATATTGCAAATCAGGACAGAGGTAATTTCTCTACACATAAAAAGCAACCAATTACTATGCCTTCACCAACTCATTAACTGCAAAACAAAGCCTGTTTATTTCATGCAGCATCAGCTACCCCATGTTTGAATTGTTAGGGAACTGAGGCAAGAAAAGGAACTGGGACTGTGTTCCCACCGGCTATTTATATTTTTCAATTTGAAGTGTGAGAAATTTGAATCATTTAGTCACTGAAAACTTTTCCCATCTATTAGGCAAGGTTTAGGGCAAAAGTGTCCAAGGTCTTTCCCATCACAGAGTTTACCATCCAGTTGTGAGGAAGATATCAAACATATTATTACACAGGTGAACCTCTAATTGCAGACATAAGAACAAAGGGAGCATCAGTCAGGAAGCCTGACCTAGTTTGCAAGTCAGGGAAGACTTCCTGGAGGAAATAATAGTTAAACTGAAACCTGATGATGAAGATGAATCAGCCAGGTAAAGAAAAAAATAAAGTGTTCTAGACAAAGGGAACAGCATTCAGGGAGGTAGAAATGGTGGGGAAGGAGTTTGATGTATCCAAGGAATGGAAAACAATGTATATGCGTGAGTAGCAAATAAGTGGACAGTGGGAGAAATGTGGCTAGAGGTGGAGGCCAGGTCAAGTCTTAGAGCCTTGCTTGATCACATAGCAGTAGGGCAACAATCATTGCCAACCTTGGGTCAGAAACAAAGATAAAAGACATGAGTAAAACCAGGCCCCTCAAAGAGATTCTGGGCTTATCAAGGGAGCAGCCTAGAAAAAGGCCCATCTCCTTGCTTGCTGGGCTCAGAGGCAACACTGGGTACGCCCCAATTCTCCGAGTACCCAAGAAAGGCTGTGCAAAGGCATTCAGGACCTTGCCTAACCCAGAACTGCCCCAAGCTTCCCTCCTCCTGAAGCCAAATCCCTCTTTTATTTTCAAGATAGCATACCTGTACCCAAACTCCAGGCCTCATCTCCCAGGCTCAGAAAGGAAGAATAGCTTATTTCCCTGGCCAGTGCACTTCCAGTGTCTCAGAGGTTTTCTGGGACCACTGCTTCAGCTGCAGACTTAATTCCTACAACCTGGCACATGTGAAACATGCCAAAAAGCAATTGGCACTGAATCTGATCAAAGACAATTGCTAATCTCTTCCTTGATGACTATTTATTAGAGAATGAAAAAGGAATTTTTTAAAGAACTCTCTTATAAAACAGCATATGTTGGACATACTCAGAATACATAGGATCACTTCCCAGGAAGTGTCAGGAACAGTACTCAACCTGTTACCACTAAGGAAAGCAACTCTATGAAATGGAGACTATTCTCCAATTAGCACACAGGACAATGAATCAGAACTGAAAATATGCCGTTGTGATATAGAACAATCAGAGAAGTGATTTTAATCTAGAAATCTGCTGTGCCATGAGTCTCAGCAATTTTTTATGAGAACTTATCACTGAATGGTCCCTGCTGAAACCACACCCTTGATCTCCCACCCATGGCCCTAGGCTATTAGTGCAGGTTTGGGCTTCTTCTTTTCCTTTTTAAAAAATTTATTAATATATGTTTGTGATATATAATGATTACATTCATTGTTGGAAATCAGAACACATACATATTGCATCTTGACCATTTTACTCTCCTTCCGCCCCTCCCCTCTTTCCTCTTCCCCAGATCATCCCATCTTAGAAGTCTTTCTCTCTGTTTCCTACCATCTTTCTTTTATTTTGCTCTTTAAATCATTTATATTTTAACTTTCTCATATGAAAAACCATGTCATATGTAACCTCTGTGTCTGATTTATTTCACTTAGCATTACAACTTCAAGATCCATTGATTTTTCTATAAATGACTCAAATTTATCCTTCTTTATGGCTGGGTAGTACTCTATTGTGTACATATTCCATTTTTCTTATCCATTCATCTGTGGATCGATAACTGCCATAATTTAGCTATTGTGAATTATGCTGCTATAAACATAAATATTCATGAATCAGTATAATATGATAACTTTAACTCTTTTGGAAAGATACCCAGGAAAGGTATAACTGGGTCACGTGGAATTTTTAGTTTCAGCCTTCTGAGAAATCTCCATACTGACTTTCATAGGGTTCTACCAGCTTACGTGCCCATTAACAATGTAGAAGTGTTCCTTTTATCCCACAACATTGCCAAAATTTTTTGATTTTTGAGTCTTTGGTGATACCCATTCTTGGGTAAGATGCAATGTCAGTGTTGTGATTTTCATTTTTAAATGGTCAAAGATGCTGAATATTTTTTACTTATTTATTGGCCATTTGCACTTTTGAGAAGTGTCTATTCATTTCAATTGCCCATCTTTGATTGGGTCTTTAGTTTTTTGAGGTCTTTTTTAGTTCTTTATAAATTCTAGATATTAGCCCTTTTTTCAAGGAGTATCTGGCAATATTTTTTCCCATTCATTAGATTGTCTCTTCATTCTGTTTCCTTTGCTATACAGAAGGTTTTTTTTTTAATTTGGGATAATTCCATTTTTGTATTATTTCTTGCGTAGCTAGAATTCTGTTCAGAAAGTTCTTGCCTATGCCTTTGTCTTCAAGAGTTACATATTTTGTCTTCTACCATATTCAGCATTTCTGTTTTTATATCTAGTCTTTCATCCATTTTTATTTGAAATTAGCTTAAGGTAAGACATATGGGTCTAGATTCATTCTTCTGCACATGAATAACCAATTTTCCCAGCACCATGTGTTAAAGAAGATATCTTTTTTCCAGCATTTGTTTTTAGTATCTTTGTCAAAGATCAGGCTAAAAGTGTAAAGGGCTATTTCTGTATCTTCTATTCTATTCCAATGGTCTACATGTCTATTTTTGTGCCAGTACCATCCTCTTTTTATGATTATAGCTTTGTAGTATAACTTGAAGTCTGGGATTGTAATGCCTCTTAGTTTGCTCTTGTTGCTCAGGATTGCTTTGGCTATTCTGGGTAACTCCTGATTGCTTATAAATTTTAGAATTGTTTGTCTAATTCTATGAAGAACGTTATTAGCACTTTGATCAGAATTGCATGAAATCTAAGTATCATTTTTGGTAATATGGCTACTTTGACAATATTGATTCTGTCTATCCAGGAACATGGGATGTCTGCCCATTTTCTAATATCCACCTCAATCTTTCTTCAAAGTGCTGTAGTTTTCCTAATAGAGATCTTTCACTTCCTTGGGTAGGTTAATACCTAAGTATTTAAATTTTTTGAAGCTGGGATTGAAATGGGATTGCTTTCCTAATTCTTTTCTTAGTGGGCTCATTTTTGATGTACAGTCTTGGAGATTTTCAAGTTTAGAGTGATCCAACAGTGAGGAACAGAGCTTGAGGGTTCTGGAGTCAGGAATAGACTCACGTCCAGCTCTAGATATTTCCAAGCTGAATGACACCAAGCAAGTAGTTTAACCTCTCTAAACCCAGTTTCCTCCTCTGTCAAGTGAAAATCATAATAGCTTCTTTAGCAAGGACATATATGAAAATAATACTTCAAAACTCTCAACACAGAGCCTGGCACAGGGTAACTGTTCATTAAACATTTGAAACCTGGCTTCCCTCTCCTTGCTCAGATTGCTTGCCAGAACTCTTGGTTGTCATTGTGTTTCTGGGACTTGCTTCTACTCCAAGTCAGACTAAGAGAGCCAGTTTGATCCCTTGCCCAGCTGGGCTAGCAGCATTCACCTCTTACCAGCCAGCACTAGCTTTTCTCTCCATTTAACACCAAAAGGTATTGACTTTTCCAAGTTATTTCCATGATGCAGCACCCTCAGAAATTACTTACTCCATCAGTTTTCCTCCATGACCATCAAATCCCCTGTTCATAGACACTCTCCCTAGAACCACAGTGTCCTCAGCTGCTGAGTTATAGATCTGTTTCACTTTGCACTTGCTTAAAGGTCAAACATGAATTTCTCCCCATTATTGTACTGCATCTTGTCACATAGACTCTCTGTTTCATGGATTAGTCACAGCCTTGCTATCAAATTAAATATTCCTCGGTAGTTATTTTTAGAGAGATCTTTTTCTAACTCTGTGTGGTACAATGATTTGTGTGCACCCACAGCTCTGGAATCCAGGCATTACCAGGTGGACTTCAAAATGTGTGAGGGCTCAAATGCCTCTAGAAAGCAGCAGCCAGCAAAGCAGTGGAGTTGGTAACCTGGCTCTGTCCATGTGCTTCTACATCCAGTGCAAAGTATCTAATCCCGTCTGCCTTGGATGACCAATCATTCATTAATAAGTCCAATAAAAGACAAAAAGAGATTCTTCACACTCTTGTGAGTTGAACAAGGTATACCTGTGCTATCTCAATCTCTTGTTTTACTGTCTCCTCTGTCCTAGTGCAAGGACACCAAGGATAATAGTGCCCTCATTCCCTGTACCCTCGTGGAAAGAAGGCTGCTCTCAGTAAAGGGCCTGTCACCCCTCCTGACTGAGGCCTAAGCCAGTGATAGCGGTTACATCCCTACCTGTTCCCATAGGTTCTGCCCTCCAAACAGAACAAAATTCCATATTTACCTGGGGTGGATAGGCATGGGAAGAAGGAGCTTGTTAACAGTGAGTCTTCTTTACCTACTAGAAGGCACTATGAAGATAATAAGCTGTACATTTGTTGGGCTTCAAGGAACTCAAAAGTAGCCAGAGTGATAAAACACACAGAATGACTAAATTATAATTCAAGACAGGATTTAACATTTTCCCCTGGGGTATTGTCTGTGAGGAGGGCAGCAGATTTCTCATTCTTCATATTTCTGTCCATGTGTGGGTCTCCACTAACTGTGACATGTGCAGCCTATCTTACCCAGATTGTGTGAGAACAGAGGGAAGCAGAAAAGGAGTAATTCACGCATCAATTTGCATACTCATTTGACCTAACTCTAAACTATTTCCTTCACTAAGCCTCCTTCACTGAGGAAGGTGGTGACTTACCTTTCATTTGGGTTTTTCTTTCTCAATTTGTTCAGAAGTTGAACAAGGAAAAGGAACTATTTGTTGGAGTATTGGGGACCCTTTCAAAGAGTCCCTATAGATTATACATGCTTCAGATGGTCAGAGGCACAGGAGGCTGAGTGGCTTTAAAAAAATCCAGGAAGGCTTGGTCAAGAGCCAAGGTCCCAGAGGATGAATTTAGTTTGTTGGATATGGCCCAAGAGTAAATGGAGACTCTCTTGGAGGAGATGTTATAAACCAAGGCACAGAGGGAAGGAAAAGCATAACTACATGTAAAGCAGTGACAAAGTAACCAGAGCTCAAGTGGATAGAGGCAGACTATGAAGAACTGTGAGCAGTCAGTATTGACTAATCAGTAGGTCAAGATGTATTCCCAAAGACTCTTCTAAATCCAGGGGAAGTGACTGCAAGCAGAGTCAATAAAGGCTTAGAGGACAGCCTATACAAGACTACCGTGAGGACTTCAAGTGGAATAATATAACTGTGAAGATTACCTAGAAGTGTGAGACAATGTGGGAAGACACAAATATTTGACGTTGGACCACTCCACCAGGTAAGGACCTTGTTAACAATTCAGAAAACTTACTGGGAAAAGTACAAATGTGAATCACTTGATGAGAACTGTTTCTTCTGGTAAAGAGAAATAGAATCAGTAAATTAACAGTTGTGAAAGTCAGGACTTATTTAATCACTAAAGAAAGACAAATTGAAGCTACAATGAGATCCCTCTTTGGCCCATCAAAGTAAAAAACATTAAATGATAATGTGCAGACAGTTGTATGAAAGTAAGAGTTCTACTTCAAGTGAGTGGGTCCAGTCAGTCCTTCCACCAACAACTAGCAACCAGATATCAAGAAACCTAAATCCATTAGTTCTGTGAGAATATATCAGGGCAAGTTCCATTGACATAGCTATTCATTGCAATGCTGTCTATAAATATTGAAAATATCTCAAATGACCACCAATAGAGGATGAACTAATTGAACACAGGGCATTGCTCCATGTAATTTTGCATAATCAGTAATAACCATGAAAACCATATACCAACATAGAGAATATCTATTATGTAACATTCGGCGAAAAAATAATCATGCCCAAAACTGCTCACAATGTGACGGTGATTATGCAAGAATAAACACATGTAGATACATATCAGAAGAAAATAAACTTTTTTTCTTCCCAAAATTTCTCAATGAGGTTGTGTTGCTTCTATCTGGAACATAATTATATAAAACAGTGCAGCTTCCTCAGAAGAATAACACATATAGGCAAGTACAGTTGGAGAGGACTGAAACCTTTCTGCCCTCCTAGAAATGAGAATGTTTCAAAACCAAACTAGCCTGAGAGACAGCAAAGACAGCATTAAGCATGGATTCTTGTACCTGTGTCATCCTCCTCAGCCTGACTCATCTACTAATCTATGCTGGAAGGCCCAGGGTTTGACTTCCAAGATGGGGGCCATTTTTCTCTTTGTGGTCACTGAGGGCTTTGGTGACTAAGCAGAACCCAGAGTCACTCAGTGCCTCTCACACAATGCTTGGAAAAAAGGTTCCCATCCCCCTCTACTGGGCTCTTGGCCTCTGCATTCACACTGATAGCTCCTATTTTGCCCATTTGAACTTCCAGCCCTATTGCTCCATGGAAATGCCTATATTAATGCTATCAAGGATGTCTGTGACGGCAAATCTAATGATTGGTTCTCTATCCTTGTCCTACTTTTCCTGCTCAGCAGTGTCCAACACAGTGATCATTCCTTTCTTGAAACACGTGCTTTTAGAAGCTTATAATAAACTGTATAGTCAGCTTTCTGTACCTGTGGTTTCAATATCAGTGGATTCAGCCAATTCTTGCGAATTGAAAATATATATATATTTTCACTCAGGTGCTTATGCTGCTGAGCTAAATCCCCTGCGAAAATATTTTTAAACACTGTGTCTATACTGAACACAGAAAAACTTTTCCTGTCATCCCCTAAACTATGCAGTATAACAACTACTAGCACAGTGGTTACATTGTATTAAGTATTAAAAGTGATCTAAAGATGATTTAAAGTATACAAGAGAATACGCATGGGTTACATGCAAATACTATGCTGTATTATGTAAGATACTGGCGCGTCCACAGATTTTTGATTCCACAGGGTATCCCAGAATCAGTTCTCTGTGCATATTGAGGGAGGACTATATGCTCAACTTTCTACCTGATTGGCTATCCCTCTCATTCTACTCTTCTGATGACTTCAGATCTCCCTAACCCTCTGCCCCAGGATTGAGACTCCTTTTCATCTCAGTTCCCATTCTTTCCTGTCTTATCTGGTCTTATGACCTTGGACCCCAACTAAATTATGATGTCTCTCAAACTATGGCTCAACCTCTATAAATCCAGCTACCTTCCACACGTTTGTGCCTTACAGTATCTTGGGGAAAAAAGTGACCAGCGCCTCCACCTCCTTAGTGGCTCAAGCTTAGCAGTCACCCTTAGTGCTTTCTCTTTCTCCCATATCTGTTCCACAGTGATTTCTATGGCTTTAACTCCAAGTCTATCCCAGATCTCTCAGGCCAAATCACCTCCCTCTCACTTGGAATCCTGCAGCCTCCTTGTTGGTCTCCCTTTCACTTTTGCCTCTACAACTTTTCCCAAGCAACAGTCCCTTTTTCCCATGCATACCCATCCCAGCTAAGTCTGAGATTCTCTTCTGTTATAAGTGCCTCAAAAACAAACTTCAGGAGCATAACAGACCGTTTTATGAGTCCATTATAGACCCAAGTAACTGAATTCTGTTCCTCATGGGAATCAAGGCATGGAAATTTTTGTAACTTTCTCTTGAACATGGTCTTCAGGGGCTGGAGAAATCCAGCTTGGGAATATAAACGATGTATTTCATCCTATTCATTCATCAGGTTCAATCCAGGCTTTGACTTCTGTGCTCAGAAACCTATCCCTGGGGAGCAGGAAGGGTGTGGACCTGTTCTGGATGAGATGGGACAGGAGTACAGGACACAAGGCTAGAACAGAAGGCTGAAAGCCTTAAGGCCTAGAACCAGGCAGTACACTACCAATACATCTTTTCCTTAGGATGCTTCCTCCCTTAGTCAACCAGTTCTGGGGGAAGGCAATGTGGGACTCATCACCCCTTCTCCAACACCTAAGGCATGGAGGATGATACAAGTTCATGAGCACAGGTGTGGTCTTCAGAGAAGATGACTCCATCTCCTACCCTCTCCGTGTGGTGAATTAACTAATGGGCAAATTGTAACACACTGCTGAACTGAATCAGTGTGGTTCTGGGTATGGAAGGCCCACTTGACGATTGTTGGTAACAGCATAAAAGGAGAACTGAAGGAGAAGATGGCGTCCTGTTGATTCTCCTGGAGAAGATTGTTATGCTAGTTTCCTTGATATGAGCTCAGCTGTTCCCATTGTCTGGAGCTTGGGTCCTCGCTGTCTCTGAAGATGGTTGCAGTTCTCTTTAGAGGAGCTCTGGTCCTCACCTTGAGTGTCGCTTCCTAGCTCTAGTGCAGATACCTCACCCTTCTGGCACAGATCCGTGACCCTGCTGGCATAAACTTTCTAGCTTCCGCCACTGACCTTTGAGCCTTCCCAGTGCAGATCCTTGATACAGACTTACAAGAAACACTGTCCTGGGCTTTAGGCCTCCAGCTCTACTTGTGGAGGACATTGCCATGGGCTCTAGATCTTCAGCTGGGCACATGCAGGACATTGCCATGGGATCCAGGCCCTCAGATGGATTCTTTGGGTCTCTAGTGCATGAACAGACCTATTGCACTCTTCTGCATTTGACTCTTTGGGTGAATATTATAAAATAATCCTCTGAGTTATGTGTCCTGTATTAAATCTATTCCCTTGTAAATCCTAACTACAACACTCCATTTATCTTCTCATTCCTCAGACTGGCCACTGGCCTCCAAATAGTATTTTTCCTGGTTCCACAGATCCCAAGTTTTTTATTATTATAAACTCTTCTAGGTAAACAGCAGACTACCCTCAGTATTTGCTCAACAGAGACCTCACCATGGCACAGGAACCTCTGTACTCCTAATCACCCAGGCCTTCCTGTCATATCGGATGCTATTTCCCTCCCACCTCCTTTCCCCTCCCTATACAATAGACATGGTCCGGGTCATCCCACTCTGCCTATTCTAGAGTAATTCACCTCTTAGATTTTCAATTCAGCTCTATACCCATATATTATCATATTTTATCCTCCAAATAACCCTGTGAGCATCACTGTAGCCATTTCACCAGCAAGGAAATTGATTCCAGAAAAGAAAAATAAAATCCTATCCAAGATCATATATACAATAGACAGCCCCAGAGCTCCAGGTATTCCTTGCCTTTTCCCTAAGCTACATTCCCGGCTTTTTTTATTTTTTATTTGAGACAGTGTCTTGCTAAGCCATTACTTTGCATAGGCTGGATTCTAACTTCCAATCCTTCCATCTCAGTCTTCCAGAATGCTGGGATTTTAGGCATATACCACCATACCCCAGCCTTCCTTCTCTATACTAGCAGAGAGCAGGGGCCACTATTTTCAAGGGACTGAACTTGGCAATTCTGCAGAACCTGAAGTGAGCCAGACCAAGGACGGTGACACTGATTGTGGATAAGACTGGAAGCTGTGGAAGATGCTCTAAGGAAGAATGAAGTAGAAGAGGCTCTCTCTTCTCCTTCATCCACTTTCAGGGTATATATATATATATCATGTTTTTGTGTCCTTGTCTTCATGTAAAGAGAATCCCAAGGGCTTCTTAATGACAGGAAAGGTGAAGGTGGCTCTTGGGAGTGACAACTACTGACCAGAGAGAGATCACTATGAGTAGCACCTGAGCCCAAGGTTCCTAACACACCTGTGGAGAAGCATTACCCACAGAGCCTGTAGTAAATGCAGGAAGCTTCCAGCCTAAGGCACGTTTTAAAAGTGGAGGCTCCAGGGAGGTACTGACATGGCTCAGGGCTGCAGGAACCCTGTAGTCAAGGGATCAGCAGGGACCATCAAGTCCGAGCAGACTTGATTCATCAAGGGGTATTAGGTGTGAATTGTTTGAGAAGGCAAGCACTTGCCTTTTGGGACCGCTGCCCAGCCTACTCTAGGATGGAAGGAGTGGGATGACCTGGACCAGTTCTATAGGGTGGGGAGGGGGAAAGCTAAGGGTTTTAACATCCATCTGTCAATAATGCGAGTCTTCCTCTCTCCTTCCACTGGACAGGAAGTCCCAAGTCAGGCACAACTACAGGACTGGCAGCATAAGAAAGGCTGGGCTTGGCTAGAAAGCACCTAGGGAAAGTTTAAGAAGACCTAAGGAAACGCTTGTTGAGGAAGACTCCAACCAAGGGTGGGCATGATCTAGTGGCTAACTGTGACTTGCATGAGAATTGGCCTGCATGAGATGCTGTCCCTGAGCATTCAGCCACAGCCTCAGTCACCCTTGGAAAGGACCGAGAAAGATTGTTAGGTGAGCTCCCCAACTCCTGCTTCCTCAAGTGAAGCTATCCCAGACCACTTTCTTGTGTTATGATTTAGATGTAGAATGTACTCCCAAAAGACCACATGATCAAAAGTTGGGCTTTTGGAAGGTGACTGGATCATGGTGGCAATATATTTATTGGTGGATTCTTTTAGGAACTGGGGCATGATTGGAAGAGAAGAGTCACTGGTAACATTACCTGGAAAGGTCTATCTCCTTCCCCAGCTCCTCCTTTCATTGTTTGCTTCCTGGCTGCCATGATACGAGCAGCTTTCCCCCCTCTATGCCCCTCTGCCATGCTGTTTCTGTCTTGGAGCCAGTTGACCACAGACTGAAACATGAGCTAAAGTCAGACTCTCTTCCTTTAAATCATAGGTGTCAGGTATTGTGTCTCAGCAATGAGAAAATAACGAGACAACTCGTCACCTCATTTCAGTGCAAGGGTCTGTAACGACTCCCTGCTTCCTCCAAAGCAATGTCCATACTCAGCTTGACATTTATTTTCCCACCCAAGGCTGGACCCACCCCCAGATACAGTAAAATCTTTCCCTTGAGCATGCTGTGCCCTCTCTGCTCTGACCTCAAAGTCCCATCTTCCTTCCAAACCTACTTCAAGTCCCAACACCAAGCAAAACTGCCACTCTTCTCCCAGGACCTACAACAGCCCTGATTCTGAGAAGACATCCTGGTGTAGAACAGCCTGACAGGAGTGGTAAGACTCCAGCCAGAGAGTAGAGATTCCAACTCCAACAGGCTGTGGCTTCCAACATTTCCACAACTACAGGGTGCAGCCAGGAGGTCCCTCATGTTTGTCCAGCCTTTAGGCAATTCCAATCCAGGGAGCAACAGGGAGGGGCACATCAGCAGCCAGCCAAGGAGGCAGTGTTTTCAGGTTCAAAGGGCCATGGACTCCAGAACCTGTGCAGAGCAAGCCTAGGACCTGAAAGCCCCATTCTCAGGCCTCCAGGCTCTGCATGCCAGTAGCCCAGTTATTCCAGCGCCAGTCTTTCCAGACACGCACTCTTGTGTCTGACCACAGGCAAAGCCTCTTATACCTGCTCTCAGTGACAAATGTTGATGCTGTTCTCACCCAAAGTCTTCTGGAAAGAAAGCCCAAGGAAGCCTAATTAAGTCATGGAGACCTCAAGTACGGACAGTGAGAAAGTCCAGAAAGAAGCAAATAGGGAAAACAGCTCTGACGAAAAGGGCAAGAGTCAGAGGAACCTGAGAAAGAACTTAGAAGCCAGGAAAGACAAGGTGGCCAAAACAGAGGCTAGGAAATCTGCTAATGCAGGGAGGGGCAATCTAGGCCAAAAGGCTTACTTGTGAGCCTCAGTTTTCTCATTCATAAAACTAGAATTAAATGTAACAAGGCATGTTTTAACTCTGACCTTCTCAGACTCTATCTAGAGCCATCCATTCATTCCAGCTCTCAAAGCCATTTCTGAACCATACTTGATTGGCTTTCACTATTCCTGAACTCATTCCTGTCCTTAGAGAGCTGGGCTTGGCCAATCCAGGAGGGCGAGCATGGGGAAAGAAAGTACAGAGGCCCAACGGGTATAATTTCTCCTTCCAGATAACTGGACTCTAAGAAGGAAACTCCAGAAATCTTTTTTGGTTTTGTTTTGTTTGTTACTGGGAATTGAACTTAGGACCTTGCACTTGCCAGGTGGGTGCTGTGCCACTGAGCTATATCCCCGGCCCTAAGAATTTTGAAGCTGGAATCCACAAGCTTTTCTAGGTCCTACCCTCAAAATTGTGATTGTCTTCAGGGAGCTTTCTTTTGTTCATAGTTCCACCTACTAACCATCTGTGTGACCTTGGACAAGTCAACTGGCTTCTGACAACCTTCCTTTCAGAAGGCAGAATCCAGCCATCTTCTCCCCCACTAAGTCCTTTCTACATCTACCTGATCCTCCAGGCATCTTCAATCAGGAATGATTTACCTAGATCTCTGAGGAAACCCATCTGACATCCAGAGGATCAGAAGGAAGAAAATCCTCCAAAATTGGGCCCTGACAGGTAGATGTGGAGGAGGGTTGGCTATCCCAGGAATACTTTAGGGTACTTCTCTTAGCAGTACCTCCAGCCTAGGCCAACTCCTGACCTGCATTGATTCATATGCTGGGCAGCGGAGGGGCATGTTGCTTGCTAAGATTACATTATAGCAATATTCCTGAGAATTTCTGCTCACACCCCCCCCACCCCACCCCCCGTCGCCCAGGATCTTCACATAAGCATCCACATAACTCCAAGGAGATCAAACTCCAATTATAGACGCTCACTAAAAGAAACCGACCCCTTCTTTCTGAAGGTCAGAGGGCAGGCCTCATCTCTACAGAATCTTCAGAGGGAAGTTTATACCTTATTGCTTCTTGTGGAAACAGACACAGTTGTTGGCTCTGCCAATATTAATAACTCTAGTGAGGCTTGTATCCATGGTTTAGTGGACTCATTTTATTACTAACAATAAGACAGTAAAGCCATTCCAGGAGCTGATGTTTTCTCTGTAGAGTCAAGGGACGAGTTTACATCTGGTGAAGCTATCGTGAGCCCCAAGCCAGACACTGTACTAGGTGGTCAGTGGCAGAATCCAGAAAAAGGCACTTCTAAAAAGCTTTTATAGCTGGGCATGGTGGCTCACGCCTATAATCCCAGCACTCAGGAGGCTGAGACAGGCGGATCATTGTGAGTTCAAGACCAGCCTGGGCTATAAAGTGAGCTCAAGGCTAGCCTGAACGGCATAGTGAGACCCTGTCTCAAAAACACCAGGGCTGGGGATCTAGCTCAGCGGCCTAAGCGCCTGCCCGGCAAGCGCAAGGTCGTGAGTTCAATCCCCGGTGCCGCAAAAAAAAAAAAGCTTTTATTACCTGGTGCCCAGAAAGTTGCCCATATGCTCCCTCCTTCCTGATAGAGAACTCCATTCTCCAAGTACAATGTGAGTCACTTTTCTCCTCAGATACTCAAAGACCTTTTGAGCTGCTGGGCCTTTACACTTGATAATTTTTCTACAATGGATGCCCTTCTTCTCCTCTTCTGATAGCCAACTTCTTGCCATTCGTGTTGTACCTTAGTATCCCCTATTCAGAGGCTTCCCTGACCCTTTTGTCCGTCTTTACCTGTGGGCTGTCATTAGAGAAGGAGGTTGATCTGCTTGGATTGTCCTAGTTGACAACACAGGAAGGCCTGACCACAGTCAGCACACCAGGCCAGTCCATCCCCTCATCCAACTGGTACAGTGCCTGCACCTGTGCCCTCACAGGCTCTGGCACCCTCCATGACCATGTGAGGAGGGGGTCTCTGGACCTGCCTACCTGCCATTGGTCAGAGCCCCCTCAGCCTCATTTGTCACCCCACCAGCCCTGGCAGCCCTACTATACAGTCAGCGAGGCCCCAGTTTAATAGGGGACTTCACAGAGAGAAAGAGCCCAACTGGAGGTGTACAGTTCAGTCGGACAAGAGCACTGACTGCAGCTTCTGCCAGGAAGACAGCCTCTCTTCCAAGCTTTAACCTGTGATTCAACACTTCCCTGAATACCATCATGCCCACGTAGCTCCTGTGTGAGATGAAGTTTCTTTTTTGGAGTTTGTGACATGCTGGGAGCTGTGTAGAATGTCATGCCTTACCTTTCACAGTCATAGTCTGGGGGCAGGCATTTGCGGTCCACATGGTCTAATGAGGAAATAGAGTGATTAAGGGGGTTCTCCAATGTTACAAAACTGTCAGAAGGGGAACCAAGATGTGCCAATAAAGCGTAACATTCACTTCATTTTCTTAGAAGTACCCTCTCTGACTTTAAACTTTCCTGAGAGATGCTGGGCACTCCTTACCCAGAGTCAGAGGTCAGAGGCCAAGCAAGATTACTTCGAGTGTCCTTTTTCTGACAGAGACACAGAGGATCAGGGAAGGGGAAAGGCGGGTTTATGATACTTCCAATTAAACTAGGTCAGAGAAGGAGTCAGTGACATTGAGGCTCTAGGTGGTGACAGTCTTCCTCACAGAGAGGGGATTGTGGCGCCCATGGTTCTAGATTCAAACCCTGGTCCTGCCACATACCACTCAGCAACATGGGTACTTTTATCTGGTACCATTAAAACTTCAGTGACTTTGTCTGCAAGATGGGCATAACCTATGCCAAGGAGAGATACTGGAAGAGCAGAAATATAAAGGAAGCCATGTGTGAGATACCGGGTACCTGGCAAGGCACTCTTCAGGTGCCCAAAACCTGAGCTGCAAGGTATCAACTGCAGCCAGCTAGGCCCAGGCCTGAGCAGCCCAGCCGCTCACTCACCTGGCCTTTCTCAGTGGTCCCTGAGACCTCCATCCAATTCTAGCAGCTAAGCTGGGGAGACATGGCCCCTGAGTCAAAGTCCTATCACCTGAAAGGGAGGCTGAGCTGAGGTAGACCTCTGCACTGGGGAGCTGCTTTATGGGGTGGCTGAGAGACCTGACACATTGTTGCACACAGAATCCATCAGGTATAAGACTTAATGCTTAACCATTGTTGATTTCCTTTTTTTTTTTTTT
>RJWT010013490.1:0-21730 GCA_004365215.1 Cuniculus paca | reverse complement strand
GCACTGTCTGTGCCATGCTATTTTCCTGCCATTGGCTCCCTATTTTTCCTCTCCATTCATTCGACTGGCCCCACTTGATGGTCCCTCTCTGCTGTTGTTCCTGGGACTGTGGTCCTTTTTTTCTCTCTATAATGTCCTTTAGTAATCTTTGTAGGTTTGGTTTGGTGGTCATGAATTCCTTGAGTTGTTCTTTGTCATGGAAGTATCTTGTTTCTCCACTAATTTTGAAAGAAAGTTTTGCAGGGTACATCAGTCTGGGTTGGAAGTTGTTTTCTTTCAGGACTTGCAATATTTCACTCCAGCCTCTTCTTGACTTGATGATTTGTGTTGAGAAGTCTGCCATGATTCAGATGGGTTTTCCTTTATAGGTGATCTGTTTCTTTTCTCTAACAGCTTTTAATATTCTGTTCTTGAGTTGAATTTCTGCGATCTTGATTATTATATGTCTGGGTGTAGCTTTGTTTTGGTTATGGCTAGCTGGAGTTCTATATGCCTCACTTATTTAAATGTCACTTCTTTTTCCATGCGTGGGAAGTTCTCAGAAATTATTTCTGTATATAGGGTCCTGATGTCATTTGTCTTGACCTCTGCTTTTTCACTCACATTTTTAATTCTTAAGTTATGCTTCTTTGAGTTGTGTAGCAGCCGTTGAATTGTTACTTCCTGAGTCCTTGCTATTTTTAAGAGATCTTTCCTTTTGCGATCACAAGCTGCAAACCTGTCTTCATTTCTTCTTTTGCCTGGGATAGAATTTCTGTTCTAATTTCTCTTATAGCTTCATGAAGTTGTTTCTTCACTTCAGTTGACATCACTTCAGACATTTCAGGTGTGTGATTCTTGATATCCTCCGTGTTTACCTCTCCTGGACTTGCGCTGCTTGGGTTGGATGCCAGAGATTTCCCTCTCTCTCTTCACCTTGGCATATTCCTGATTTCTTCCACACACCTAGGCAGTGTGGTCCCAGGCACCCTGGCACTGGCCACAACTTCTTTGAAGCGAGGCTGTTCGACTTTTCTGGCCAGTGCTGGTTATGGTCATCTGACGGTGGGTGCCTATGCCTCTGCACTGAGCTGGGTACTGACCCACCAGGAGTTTGCATGGGAGCAGACGTGGCCAGGGCCTGCGAATCTAAGCTGGTTAGGAACCTAAGTGATGTTGTCTGGAACACACAGGGGAACTCAGTCCAAGCAACTTCTGCGGGTCCGCCTACAACCTGGAGCTGCCGGAAGAAGTAGGCAGCAGTCCTGACCCTGGGTGTATCCTGCCCAACTCCAAAATGGCTCCTGGCCAATCATTCTCTGCTGTGGGGGGATCGAGTCCCCTGCACTCACCACCAGCCAGTGCAGATCTCCCTGTCTGCCACTCTCTTCTAGCCCCACATCTCTCCCCAGAGACCTCTGGGGTCAACCATGACCGTGCATCTCCAGGCTCAACAGCTCTTCTTGCAGGGTGAGTCTGGCTCCAGGCTAAGGTGCTGCCAGCCATCACCTTCTTCTTCATTTAAATTCTTTTTATTCTCTCTGTGGGCTTCAATTCATATTTTAGATTCTTCCTGTGTCCAGGGTACCAACTTCATTCCTTCTTGTCCTCTCCATGATGTTGTATTCCAGCATCTGAACTGTTTCTCTCAGACAGATTGTTTACTCTGCTGCTTACTATTCCGCCATCTTTGATGTTCCCCCTGGCTTTGTTGATAGTAAGGTGATTTAGCCTCATAAAATTACTTTGGTATTACCTTTATTTATTTATTTTGGAAATGTTTGCCAGGGATTTATATTAGTTTGTCTTTAAATATTTGGTAGAGTGTAGCCATGAAGCTACTGGGTCCTGGGCTTTATTTGGAGGAAACTTTTAACTGAGATTCAGCATCATTATTGGTCAGTTCAGATTTCTTTGTGATTTAGTTTTGGTAGGTTATGTGTTTCTAATACCTAGTTTTTTTCATGGTTCCCAATTGTTGACTTTGAGTTGCCCATAGTATTCAGTTTGGATCCTTTTCACCTTTGTAGTATCAGTTGTAACATCTCGTTTCATTCCTGGTTTTGATTTTGATTTTCTTGGTTAGTCTCACTAAAGGTTTGTTGGTTTTACCTTTGCAAAATTTTGTGTATCTTTATTGTGCTTCTATTCACGACTACATTTATTTTTGCTCTAATTTTTCTTTCCTTCTATCTTTGGTTTTAGTTTGTTTTTGTGTTTTCTTGGGTGTTGTAGTAGGTTGTTGGAGATGTGTTTTGATGTAGATGTTTGCTATGTTTCCCTCTTAGAACTGCTTTTTCTATATTCTATATTTTTAAAATTTCTCTTTTAATTTAATCTTTGAACCAGTAGTTGTTCTGGGGTATATTTTTAAATTTCCTTATAGTTATTAATTTGCCCTTCTTTTAATTTATGACTTCTAGTTTTATACCATTGTAGATGGAAAATACCTGATATCTCTATAGACTTGTTAAAACTTGTTTTGTGGACTGTCATAGGATTTATCCTGGAACATTCTCCACAGCACATCAAGAATATGTAATTTGTTGCTGTTGGCTAGAAGATTCTGTATATGTCTGCTCGGTTCACTTTGTCTACAGTGCAGTTCATCTGCAGTGCTTCCATGTGTATTTACCGTCTGACTAGTCTATTGTTGAATGTGGGTTATGGTTTTGAAATTCCTTAATCTCGTATTGCAGTTTGTTTCCCTTCAAATTTTGTAATATTTGAGATACACACCACACACACACACGCACACACATGTATATGCTGTGCTGTGTGGTTCACATATGTTCATAATGTTTATATCCTCTTAATGAATTGACTTTTTATCACTATATATTGACCTTTTCTGTCTTTTTATGTCAGTTTTGGGTCTAAAATCTTTTTTCTTTTTTCAGAAATAACTACTCCTGCTCTCCTTTGATTCTCGTTCATATAGAATATCTTTTTTTTATCTCTTTGCTTTTAGTCTGAATGTCTTTTAAGATACACTGAGGGTCTTGAATGTACCATGTCACTCCATCTTGTATTTGTAGCTGTTCAGCCCTGAATGAATTTTTGTTGGAGAACTTAATCCAATTACATTCAAAGTACTCAGTGATAAGGAAGTTTTGATGCCATTTTGTTAATTGTGTTTGTAGCTCATTTGTTTTTTTCTTCCTCTCTTGGTTTCTTCTTTTGTGATTTGATGATTTTCCCAGTGTTAGGTTTTTGAATCTTTTCTTTTTATTTTTTTTTGGTTCATTATAGTAGTAGTAGTGAGTAGTAATAGTATTGAGGTAAGGTAGAAGAAACGAAATTAGGTAAAAAGGAGACAAAGAAATCAAGATTTTTAAAACTAAGAAAAACTGCAGCTTCAGGACATAAAAGTTACTCAAGGCTTTTTCCCTTCTCGGAAACTCACTCAAAAAAATTCCTAAAGATTCTTTTATAGTGAACCTGTAAATCAGGGCTCTGAACACATGTGGGTGTCTTGTATTGTTATCTGATAGTGAAAATACACATCCTAGATCACTCATCTCAAAGACACCCCCTGAAATGTACCCCACTCTGGCTTGTAGTGGGTCTCATTCCTGAACACCCACCCTCCATTCTTTGAGTGCGTCCTGTATCTATGTCTCTAATAAATCCTCTTGTCTCTTTTACTGTCATGTCCTGAAATTTTTTTCCTGCGATGGGAGTCAGCAAACTGCAAATTTATTTTAAAAGGGTGGGATATCTTCCTTATTTCAGTCTCAGTGACCTCACAGACCCAGCCCAGTGACAATGTTATTTTCTTTAGCTTGTACCCAGCTAAAGTAGAGCCAACTGGGGCAAGCACAGCTGGAAACACAAGTACCTTATTTTTTTTCTATTTCATTTTATTGTTTTTCACTTTTTTATTTTAAGAACAAACCAATAACAACAAAAAGAATAAAAACGATGCAGAATTTCAAAAGAAAATAATAGGAAATTAACACTAGTTAATATATTGGATATTGTTATCTTCAAAGTAGTTGCTCAGATCACAAGATTTAGGCATAAAAAATGATCAAACAATGAAAGTGCTAGCTGTACTTTTTGATGAACTAACAGATTAGTGGTATAGTTATCATATATATATATATATATATATATATATATATAATCTTTTCCCTTCTTTCTTTTCTCCTTCCCCTTATCCCAGTGTTCCTTCCTTTTGAGCACTTTCTTTCCCTTTCATTATCACAATATCTGTTGTACTTTTTTTTATTTTATTTACTCTCAGTTTTTTTTACACTGGGGAGACTACGATATTTACACATGTGAGTCTGATTTATTTCACTTATGAGTATGGTCTCATCCATTTACCCATTAAAGCCTCAAGTTTGTCGTTCTTTATAGCTGAATAATATTTCATTGTATAAAAATAAAACATTACTGGTCATTTGAGAAATGCAAATTAAAACAACACTGAGATTCCATCTCATCCCAGAAAGAATGGTTGTCATCAAGAAATCAACCAGTAACAAATGCTGGCAGGACTGTTGGGAGAAAGGAACCATTCTTCACTGTTGTTGGGAGTGTAGACTGGTACAACCAGTGTGGAAATCAGTGTGACGATTCCTAAAAAACTAGGATTGGAGGTCCCATTCAATCCAGCTATTCCCTTTCTGGGTATTTTCCCAGAAGAATTGAAAACATCATGCCACAGTAATATATGTGCACCCATGTTTATAGCAGCACAATTTGTAATAGCTGAATCTTGGAAACAACCTAAATGTCCATTAACCATGGAATGGATAAAAAAGTACCTTATTTTTTATAAATCACATGTATAAGTGCTAGACTTGAAGTAAGACAAAGATATATTTACTGATGCTAATGTTAGCATTTAGCCACTAGGAAGGAGAATTTTATAGTGACACAGGGTCAAAGGACTTTGAAATTCTACTGGTTGGGTGTCATCCTACTGTGATTGATTATTTAATCTGCCAGTCTCAGTGTTTGATAAACAGGACTAAAAGTAGTATCTATCTCATGAGGTGTGCAGGAAATTTGGATGACCTAACCCACATCAAATACCTAGTACTGTGTGTAATATTATAAATACTTGTTAGCTGTTGTTATGCATAGATATTTTCAAAACTCTGTGGGCAACAGCAATCATTTGTTGTTCACTTGTCTTCAGGTTGACTGGGTCATGATTGATCTGGGATGGCCTTGACAGCTGGCTCTGCTGATGGCTGCACGTCTGGCTGTGCACAGCTTCTTCCTGAGGGCTGTGCTCTTGTTTGCTGTCTTTCCACTGGAGCCTGGGCTGAAGGGGCAGCAGGTTATTTCATCACTGGCAAGAGATGTACAATTATAATTGAAAAAATGTGATTTTTTAGAAGGAGTATACATGGACCACCAGTTTCCACTCACCTTTCTTTAATGAAAAGAGGCCATGTCAACGGCCCACCATCAGTGCAGTTCACATCAGTACACTTCACATCCATGAGGCAGTTCTGGGGTGCTGGTGTTATCACTCTGTTGCAAGAAGAGGACACCCTGTGACTAACAATTGAATCTACTGCAGCAGTCAAGCAGTACTACTGGCTCCTGCTTCTGCTATTTTTCTTTTAATTATTCTTTACCTCCTGTTCTCTTGCCACGAACTTTCTGGCATACACAAAATAGGTGCTGAACCTGTAACATTCTTGTGGTTTTAGCAGCAACACAAGCCTGAATAGCCACATTTCTTTTTCTCAACTGACACAAGCTCTTTTTCTTACACTTTGGCTTGCTTTCAACCCCTTCCTCTCAGACAACATATCAGTTCTTTCTGGAGCCTTCCTGTGAGTGTGCTTTGCCTAGCTTTATAATTCTCCTCCATGGTTTCTGATAGTATAAGCAGTTGATGTTGCTGGTGAGCCCTGTGCATGATGACAGCTTTACTCTTGCCTCTTTCAAGTCTCTTTCTGTGGCTTTTTGATGGTCTGATTCTCATGGATGTAACTGTGAATCTCTGTATTTTGCCTACTTGAAGTTCATGGGACTTTTTGGGTGTGTATATTACTTTTTTCAAAAATCAAACACAGGATGTTCTTAGTGATTACCTTTTCAAAAAATAGTTTTTGTTCTTTTATCTCTCGCATCTCCTTTTAGATGGCTCTCCCATTATACATATTTTGGCATGCTTGATTATGTATTACAGATCTCTGAGACCTTGTTTTTTTTTTTTTTTTTTTTTTTTTTTTTTTTTTGTTTTTCAACTTAAATTATCTCAGCATATTAGTGTATAGTGACTCTTTTTCATAATTGCTTAAATATGCTGTTATTTTTATCTAGAGAATTTTTCATTTATATTAGTTTTCAACTCTCAAATTTCTGTATCATTCTTCCTGAAAACATTTCTACCTCTTAATTTTTTAAAATGTTTTATTTTTTTTTTTATGTTTTGGTACCAAATTGAACTCAGGACCTTGTGCTTGCCAGGCAAGCACTGTGCTACTGAGCTATATCCCTGGTCCTCTACCTCTTTATTAGTGTCATCTGATAACACAGTGTTCTCATACTTTTGTTTAGATATTGTTTACTCAGTTTATTCAACATATGCAAAATAATTTATTTGCTCTGTCTACTACGTCCAAAATCTAGGTTTCCTTAGGACAGTTTCTCTTCATTGCCTTTGTTTTTTGTGTATGGTCCCTATGTTTTTGTTTGTTTACTTCCCTCTTGTTTTCTCAGTGGATACCTTTAGAAATATAATATGGCAGCACACGATGTCAAATCTTCTGTTTAGAGTTTTCTTCTGTAAATGTGATGTTGCTATTTATTTAACAACTTTCCTGAAATAATTATCTACTCACTGTCCTGTAGGGTCATTGGAACACCTTTGGATAGTTTGGTAGTCAGCCAATGGATAGACAGAGATTTCCTTTAATGTTTGGAATCTGTCATTCTCTCAACCTTTGCCTAGGGGCTCTACATGTATTGGGGAATGCATTTTCTTTCAGTGCACAGGGAAGTAATTTACAACTCTATTTTAGACCCCTTTTCCTATTTATGCAGAGGTACATGGCCATCTAGAGCTGGTAGTATCTGTCCTTCTCAGGTCTTTCTTGGGCATGAGCATAGCTCTGACCATATATGTGGCTTTTTCTAGTTTATCAGGAATAGATTTGAGCTTTTCAGAATCTCTTATGGACCTCACCTTCCCCAGCTTAAGTATTTGATATGCTTGTTTGCCCAACTGTTATCGGCAGTGTAGATGTGATATTGAACAATTACTGCTGAGTGTTTTTAGCAAATACTCAAAGAAAATGCTGTAGTGAAAACTGAGTAAAGTGGGAAGATAAACCTTAGAATTAAGAGTTCCTGGGGAATTTCTAGACAGCTCAAATTATAGTAGTTTTCTGGAAAACAGGATGGAACAACTCTAATCTTGGTTTGTCTTCTGTAGTAGATCCTGGGCTTCTGGTTTTCTTCTGTGGTTATGGGATACTATCACAGTTTGCAAAGAAAGAGTCAGTGTCTAAAGAGAGCATGGTCCACTTTCCTTGGTCTCTTGTTTAAAAGGTTCTTCCATACATATGATCTGCACCAACTTCATCTTCTTCAGATTCTCCTTCTTTACATTGGTCATTTTTGCTGCCCACAATTTCAATAGAATGTTCATATCCTGGATTCCATTTTGATATCTTTTCATGATCTCTGATTCTTTGTTAGAATGATCATTCATGTCTTATATCATCTTAGTTAGTTCACCCATCATTTTGTGTCTTAAGACCATCGATCATTTTGTCAACTCAGCCTCTTATCTGTTTAGTGATATTGTCTTTGAGCATGTTGTACATGCTCCATTTACTTATTTCTTCTTTTATCCCTTGAAACATATTAACTATTTGATTTTTCTATTTCTTTTTTTAAAATTTTAAAATTTTATTTTAAAGATAATAAAACCCAACAAAACAAAACAGAATAAATCCAATCAAAACACAGCAGTGAAATTGGTACAGAACATCAAAGCAGGGTAATGGGAAAACAACAATGGCTACCATAATATATCTTGTTATCATCACAGTAGTTGTCCATTCCATCAGATATAGCAAAATCAGAGCAAAACACAACAGAATAAAGCCAATCAAAACAGAATATTGAAGAACAAAACAAAACAGTGAGAACAATATTAGACTTCAAAAACAAGATAGAAAAAAATCCCCCATATTTGCCACATTGCATACTGTTATCCTCCGTATAGATGCCCAGACTGCTGGCCACAGGCCTGTAAATTCAACCAAACAGTACAAGTCTTCAGTTGGCTTTTGTACCTCCATTGCTATTAACTCAGGCTGACTTCCAAACTAGCTGGTGGCTTACAGGGTGAGGGGTTTTGGTGATTTTCAGCCTGCATGCTGGTAGGCTCACAGGAGGTGCTGACTTTTCTCTTCCTGGGCCCCTCATGGTCTGTGCAGCTTACCAGAAAGGCTCGATTTTTCCATTTCTTAAACATCAGTGCACATGGGATCAGTTCTGGAGGAGTTAAGAATTTTTGGAGGCAACTTATTGCCTTGCTTTCTCATGTTTCTATTGCTTTTCTTTTTCTTTTTTTCTGCACAAGTTTGAGGATAAATTAGACCGAAAAATTCTTTTGCTAGTACAGAGATCTCTTTAGTTAGTGTATGTTTCCCTATGATGGATCTTGGCTTTGGCTATGTTTGGGTATTTATTAACCTCTTCAAACTACTCAGTGTAATAGGATCAGGCCCAAACACTGCATTGCAGGAAAGAACTATTAATGAGAATATTAGCATCTTCATGTGGTGAAAACACCTTTGAAGAATTTCACTTTTTTTTAATGATTCATAAAGACTGTGGTACATTACTAGTGACAGGCTGGAATGGAGAGGACCAGGGAAGGAAAAAGGAAGAGAAAAAGTAAGGGTGTAAATCTGAAAGAAGAAAAGCAGAAAAAAGAGGTAACAGCAAAGGAACGGAAGAGAAAAAGTCAGACTTTGTTGATAATTTAATAACTGGAGTAGGGGGCTGGTGGAAGGAATGTTTGAGAGAATATTGTGGGGGCAGGAGAAGCAATGTGGAGAGAAATAAATGTAGCTGGAGATTCAGGGAATCTATGAGAAGGTTGGAACCTGTTAATATACCGATAGTAAGCTTGTGTTTGAGTCCACTATATGTAATTATTGGTGAGGATTTCCCCGATATGTCCATCACAGGTAGTATTTAGATTAAAGCACTTGTTAATTCTTACTCTTTTTACATGTACAGAAAAAAAGGAACAAGAAAGAAAGAACTAAAAAAGAAAACCCCCTACATGTTACAAAAACACAACTTTAAATTGTTCTGTTAGTTCTACTTGTAATATAATCTGGATTTGGCCAGTGAGCTCTTCTGATTGTGTTCACAAATGGAGAAGCTTTGATTCTTATAGGGGTGCTGGAGAGACTTCTGTGCCTGTCTCCTTACTTCACCTCTTGTACTCTACAAAGTGTCACTCAGTCCAAAGAATGCCACCGTTTCTTCTCCCTTTTGTCAGTTCAGTGCCCATCCCTGCAGCTCACTGAGCAGGTTCCTCTACTACTACTACTATTTACTATCTTTCCTGCCAATGAGCTTAAGGGTCTGAGTGGACTTCTGAACCTGCCTCTTTGCTGTGGGCACTGCTGGGCCTTTTTGTCTTGTGATGAGAAGCTTTACTGAGTAGTGGGGGCGGGCAGAGGAGGATGCAGTGTGGTTGACCAGGAACCCAGTCTTTTGTTGATTCCTGAAAGGGCTCTGTAGATCTCTGCTCTCTTCCCTCCACTGTAATTCCCAGGACCAGCCTGTTTTCTTTTTCTATGGCTCCAGATAAGAGAGCTTTATTCTGCCCTCTGGCTAAGCTGCACCTCCAGCTCTTCCCACGCTTCTCCTTTCTCTTTCTCTACACTCTACTTTCTAGTGGACTTTCTAACCCATGAATTCCATGGTATCTTAGGGCTTATGGTGCTTAGCTGTCTTCGACTCGGGGTGCAGGGGATTGGGGTTCCTCAGTGGGCACTGAATGGTGGTCAGTGGGCAGGATATTTCAAGAGTACAGGACTCCCCAGTGTTTGGAGGAACAATGGGTGAGTGCCTGCTTTGGAGCTTGCCAAATTGTTTTTCTCCTCCAGGGCTTGCTATTTGCAGTCACTGCCCACCCCTGCAACTCCCTGAGGCTCTGATCGCTCATTGTGTAGTTCCAAGTGCCTAATCAGGACCCTGCCTTTGTTTTCACTTTCCCCAGGGCCTAGCTCAGTCTCTGCCCTCTGGGTGACACCCAGTCTTTCAATTTCTCTGGTGCTTTCTTCTGCAGATATCTTGCTCCTTGGGCTCTTTCTGCTAGTGGTGAGAGTGAATAGGTTTGGACCCTTTCTTTTTAGGAACTGGCTCACTCTCTCAGGGTTTTCGATCCTTCCCCAAGACGGAGGTTCCGCAGACCTGCAGTGTAAGGGTGTTGTGGTTCAGAGGCATCCCTGCTTCCCTTTCTAAATCCCTTTGATACTGAACTCATTCTCCTGGGTTTCTCCTTCAGGTTGCCTTTGTGTATCTTATCTACCTTTGTTTGCTTCACAGATTTCTGAGTACCCGCACTTCCTGGTGCACACTTTTTAAGCTGCTTCTTTGCACTTGTGCCTCTTAAAAACCATAATGGAAAAAGTGAGTTAATCTATTCCTGAGGGCAGAGCCTTCATGAGTTGATCACTTCTTATTAGGCTCTGCCTCCCAATTCCATCAGAGAGAAAGTTTTCAACATATGAATTTTGAGCAAGACATTCAAACCTCAGCAATATCCTCTTTTTCTAATAAACATTCAGTGCCATACATTTCCCTTTAAGAGCTGCCTTTTTTTTTTGGCATCTCAAAATTTTGATATGTTCTGTTTTCATTTTAATTTAAAGTAATTTTTAATGCCAATTGATTTCTTCTTTGACACATGTGACTTAGAAATGTGTTTAATCTGAAAATATTTTGGGATTTTTCCATCTGTATTTCTGTTACTGATTTCTAATTTAACTGCACTGTGGTCTGATAATAGATGTTATGTGATTTCTGTTATTAAAAACATACGAAGGTGCTTTTTCGTGCCCTTTTTGTACCCTGTCTTGGTGAACGTTTTTGAGAATGTGCATTTTCTAATGTTGTCAAACTAGTCAACAGATACATATTCTATCCAGTTGTTATTGGGATCAACTATTTTTACTAATTTTCAGTTTGTTCAGTCTTTTTCTGATAGAAGGGTTTTCAAGTCTCCAACTTCAACAATGGATTCATTTATTTCTTATAAGGTTTCATAAGTTTTTGCCTTGTTTTTGACCATTTCTTAGATGTATAAATGTTAAAGATTATGTCTTATTGGAGAACTGACCTCTTTATTGTTATATATTGTCCTTCTTTATCTTTAATAACTTTCTTTGCTGAATTTGGCTGTGTATGATATTAATTTAGCCATTCCCATTATATTTTGGTTAGTATTAACATGGTTTATTTTTCTCAATCCATTTTTAATTTTTATATAGATTATAGATGATTTTTAAAAGTGAGTTTCTTGTAGACAACATCAAGTTGGGTATTTTTTTGACTCAACAATTTATCTTAATTGGCATACTTACAAACTTAACATTTAATGACATTATTGATACAGTTGTGCTATTATCAACTATTTTTTTGTTTTTTGTATGTTACTTTGTTCCTATTTGACTTTGCCTGCCCTTTTAATTGAATTTAGCATTTTGACTTTAATTTTTAAATCATTTATAGCTTTTTTGATCTTTGTCATAGTTTTCATATATGTTTATAACTAATGTAAATCTACTCTCAAAAAATTATACCTCTTCATAGGTAGAGTACTGTATAACAAAATAATCTTCATTACTGTGTTGTAACCCTTGTATCATTGCTGTTACTCAGTTCAATTCTGAACATGCCTGTGATTACACATAGGCACATGTAATTGAATATATTATTACTACATTGTTATTCTGAACATACTTTATCTTTTATATAAAGAATGATAAAAGTAAGGGCTGGAAATGTAGCTCAGTGATACAGTATTCACCTCCCATGCACAAAGTTTCTATCCACAGTACTGCCAAAGAAAAAGCCACTTCCTAAAAAAACCTCTTAGGTGGACTTGCATTTCTAGTATGTGTTACTTCTCTCTCTCTACAGAGTTTCTTTTAGCATTTCTTGTGAGGCAGGACTATCAACAATAATTTTCCTCAATTTTTGTGTCTGAGAATGTTTATTCATCTCTCCTTTCTGAAGGATAATTTCACAGGGTATAAAAGTCTAGAATGGTGGTAATTTTTCCCCTCCCAACACTTTTAAGAATTTCACTTATTCCCTTGTTTGCAAATCATTATCTTGTCTCCTCTGTTCATATTTATTTCTCTGGTTTCTTTAAAAGATTTTCTTTTCCTTTCTTTGGTTTTTCTGTAGTTTGAGTGTAACATACCTAGCCTAGATTGAGAATTCTGGCATGTTCTGTGCCTGTTTGGAGCTTCCTGGACCTGTGGTTTTCTGTGTGATGCTAACTGGGTAGATTGTCATCATCATTGTTTCAACTCTTTCATCTCATACTATTCTCCTTTAAAAAAAATTATTTTTTTGTTTTGGTATTGATATTATGCATCTGGTATATCTTTGGTCATTGTTTCACAGTTCTTGAGTATTCTGTTCTTTTTTCTTTCAGTAAATTATTTTCTTTACTTTGGAGCTGTTTAGTTCAGTGGTACAAGAGCCTGCCTGGCAAGTGCAAGGTTATGAGTTCAATCCCTGGTTCTGGGAAAAACAAAACAAAACAAAGCAAAACACAAACTTTGGAGGTATTTAATGAGTCCTCAGAGTTTAGAGATTCTTCTGTAGTCATTTCTAGTCTATTATTCAGCCTGTCAAAGACATTCTAAATTTCTTCAAGACAGCCTAATTTTCTTCTTAATGTTTATCTCTCTGTATTTAATTTGCCTATCTTTCCATGCACTACTTTAGACACTAGATCCTTTTGTATATAATGCTTGTTTTAAATTCTCTATCTGATAATTCTAGCATCCCTGCTGTATGTGGTTTTAATTTTGTTCATTCTGTTCTACAGTATTTTTGCTTTTAATTTGCTGTGTAACATTTTGTTGAAAGATGGATACAGTGTGTTGGGTAAAATAATCTAGATCAGTGGTGATGAAGCTATGGCATACGTGTTATTTTTCTTTTAAAACAAAAGATGTTAATATGTGAGGTTTTTTTTTTTTTCTTCCCTAAACTAAAACCTCATTATTCAGGTTTAATTCGAATGTTTGTACTTCGTTTGTACTTTGTAATAAATAAGAGGACTTTGGGTTGCACTTTGGGTACTAGTTTCTAAAGGTTCACCATCGTTGATCTACAGTAAGTAAGGCTTTAGTAATTTAGCAATTTAGATGGTTTAAGTTGGGTGTGAGAGTGAGGAACCTTCCATAATCCTAGCATTAGAAGGTCTCAGTCTTTTTGTGAGCCTATACCTCTGGACTGTGAACTTTGTAAAACAAGTGTTTCCTCCTTAAGCGGGATAGAGTAACCGAAGGGCTGGAATGGGTATTCCCAATCTGTAATATAGAGGGGATAGAGGTGGCTCTAATTAGATATTTCCATCTCTCTAGTTCAGTCACACTCTGAAAAAACCCCAGCAGTTGGCTTTTGTTAACTCTGTAACAGTTAAGATTAGTTGGCAGCTTTAATGGCCTGGAGGCCACCAAGGGGATTAGTAAAATACACTTCTGGGTGTATCTGGGTGGGTCCAGAAGGTGTAACCTTGAGTAGTGTTTATGGTCTCTGGCCCTTTCCTCTCTGGAACTGTTCTTCTGCCCTGATTCCAAGCTGCCATGAACTTTGCTCTTTCATGTCCTTTTGCCACAGTGTACCTGCCTTGGAGCCAGCAAGTTGTGGACTGAATTCATAAGCCTAATTAGACCTCTCTACTTTTAAGCTGTGAGTGTTGAATTTTGTGTTTCGATGACAGGAAAGCTAACTAATAAGAAAGTTAGTACCAGGAGTTGGGCCATTGCTGTAGTTGTGCCTGATGATGTGGTTTAGGAGTTGCTGGAAATGACTTGTGGGATGTGCTTGAAAATTTTGAAGAGGTAGGCTGGAGAAGCCCTATAATGCTATGATGAGAGCCTGGTTGGTGATTCTGGTAGGTGCTCAGAGGACCAAAATGCTGATAGGTGTGTGGACAGTAGAGCCCATGCTGAGGAGGTTTTTACTTGCTAACAAGGACTCTGTTAGGAAGTGTCACACTATGGCAAAAGTTTTGTCTGCTTTTGCCCTGAGATTTTATAGTGTGTTGAGATTTAGGGTAGTTGGCTAATTGATGCGAAGGAAGAAATTTCAAGGCAACCCAGTGTTCAGGCTGTGGCATGAGTAGTGGTGGTGGATTTTTTTCTTTCTTTTTTTTATTAGTACATATGTTCAGTGTACAATATTTGCATTCTTATGTGGAGTTGGTACATGTACATAATAGATCCTAATTCCTTCTTTGATCTCTTTTCCACGTGCTGCCCGCCTCCTCCATCTTTTGATGCTAGCTCCATTTCAGAAAGATTTATGTCCCTATGTCCTACTATCCATTTTTTATTTTGCTTTTTGTGATTTGAGTTTCTCACAAAAGAGAAGCCATGCGAAATTTAATCTTATGTGTCTGATTTATTTCGTTAAGCAGATTTATAATGAGAATGATAAGCAAAAAAGCCGAGTAGAGTAATTTGAAAAATTTAAATTTTGGGTCAAAAAGAATTGTGTGAAAAGTTGGAGCCAAAGGCAGTGTGGTTGCTGAACAGATTAGTGCCAGTAAGTCAAAACTAATACTTTGTACAGGAACAATAAGAAAGGTGTCATGAGAACATCTCAGAATTCAGCAGGAATCCATCCACCATAAAGTCAAGGGTGCAAAAAGGCAATCTTTCATTTGGGAAGAGGGTCCCCGAGACTTCTATTCAAGAAGGGATTCCTAGGGAATTGGTTCTCCAGCAGTCATTTTTTCAGTGATCAGTCATCTGGGCCCTCAGAAGTTTCTGCAGCTATGGTTCAAAGGTGCCTGACTGCTGCTTTTACTGACAGTAGATGTTGGTGGTGCCCCCATGATGCTAGTTTTAGCAGCATGCAGAATACAGAGTTGTGGCTTCCAGGAGGCTTTTATCCAGATAACAGAGGAAGGCCTGAGTGGCCAGGTATGCCCTTCTACAATGAAGCTTCTGTTTTTGGGGCAGCCAATCCTAGCTTGAATTTCTTGAAACTGTGAGATAAATTAAAATTCTCCTTTAAATTTTGGGTGAAATTGTGTCTCAGTCATGGGAAAGCTGACTAATACAACTAATTTTTCTTAAGTGAGAAACTTTCCACTGGAAGCAGGAGATTTTCTCCAATATTTATTGTAAGAATCTCATCAGGGTACTATAGATAGAATTCATAAAAGCATAGGGTTCCATACATAAAGCTTGAAGTTTTACTTTAAGACTTGTTCAGACTTGAGCTGCCAGGAATTAATCTTTTGGGGAAAATGAGTAAAATTGAAATATGATAAAAAGGAACAGAAAGAATGCCCTAACTGCAGTTACTGATTTTCTCTGTTCTGACATGAAAAAGATACTATGATTCAAGACAACATTTTTGTCCTCATTGTAGCAAGACAGCCAGAAATGATACTAACTGATGCAAACATAGTATCATTTTTAGGATTGATAGTTTTTCAGGCTCTAGAGGAAGTTGGTGCTACTTGGAATTGTATCAGAAAATTGTACCCTTTTGCTTTATACTTGCATGATGTAGAGGTAGCTTTTAGTTTTCAGCCTAGTCATCTTGAAGACTTTCACTAGTATGCATTATACTTAGAAAAAAGAAATTACACATTCTCTTTAAATTCTGTAAGGATGGACCACAATTAGGCAGTATGTTAAAATTTGGACCATAACACACAGAAATTTATTAAATGTATTTACCATAGATTAACACCAGTTTGAACCATTGGTGGCACATGCATGCCTCTCCCATCAGGCAGCTTTTACCACTGGTGGTACACATGGACCTCATCACTTTTATTGGTCTTCTTTCTAATAAAATTAATAAAAGCCACCCGGTGGTATAGTCACACATGTATCACTGGTGATTCCAGGCACTCAGCAATGAGACACATGAATTACTGCCTTGTTGTGAATGTTATCCAACCCCTTCTCCCCTTAGGAATATTGCTTAGTGGTGTTTATTTTTCAGTGCATATAAATTGAGAAAATTGAGATAAAGTTAGTTCACCATGGTCATGATAGTTATTAAATCTTCTGTTCATTATGATGATTCCCTCGAGGTATAGGAACTGTGATTGGCTTTGTAGGACACATGATCTATCTTGATCCCATGACATCTACATTTTAAGAGGTTTCCTAGTTTAATATTAACTATATTTCACAATGAAAACTCATCGGCAAGCTGGTTTTGTCTCTTTTTTCATATTTAATCAAGGCCTGTGTCAGATGTCTGCTTAATATCATCAAAATTCTTTTGGAGATAGAATGTGCTTTTGGTTAGATTGAATAGCAGTAAATAAATGTCAGCACTTAATAAATAATAATTATTAATCTGGGAGGGAATGTAGTTCTTTCAGAGGACTTAGAACTAGTTATGTGTAGGAGTCATGTTTTAGCCTTAATGCTCTTACTGACCCACCCCCAGGTTTTCTAACACATATTTTATATTTTAAAAGATAGTTGTTATGATTTGGGTATGATGTGAATGTGTATCTCAAAGTTTCAGTGCTGAAATTTTTATCTTTGTGTAATGATATTAAGATGTGATGGCTCTTTAAGAGGTGGGGCCTAGGGAAATATGAGTAGGTCATAGGGCACCACCGTTGGAGAGGGTTTTGTATAGTTCTCTCATGACTGAGTTGGTTCTAAGAGACTGGTTTGTTATGAAGCATGGCTGCTTCACAAGCTTGACTCCTTTCTGTACTCAGCTGTTTACTTCTACTCTCTCATGTGACACAGCCACCAGGGGTGGGTGGAGGGTGATGCTCATTACATGCCAGTGTTGTAGTGTTTAGACCCCAGCCGCAGAACCATGGGCCAAATAGACATCTTCTCATTATGCATTGCACAGTCAGGAATTTTGTTATAGGAACAAAAATTGACCTCAGACAACTTTCTTATCTTTATGAAGAGTATTATACATCATGGTTTTTGAATGCAAAGATAAAGAGCAGTTCACAGACAGACTTATCTTTATCCTCTTATGTTGCCAAGTATATACATTATGAAAATTCTGTTTTAAAAGGAATGTGATTCCTTTTGAAGTTGGTTGCATGGTAGGTGGAATCCTTTGTACAAATGTGCCTTATGGTTTAAAGTGGTACCCTTTGTCTGAAAATGTGTGGTATCTAGAATGATTTTTTGCATAGAGATTCCATCAGTTCATAAGTATTTTAGAACTGGTATTCTGGAGATTTCTTATGTCCTATTAATGGGGTACCTAGCCAATACTTTCATACAGTTTAAATGTAATGACTTCTTGTGATTTTGGTGTGGAAAATGTTCTTGATAATTTGACAAATTTCCAAATGGTCCTTAGCAATGCTGTCATACTTGTACACTCACCACTCTTCTGGAGATTTTTGAAATCATAGCCTCTATTTACACTTATTATCATGCCTAGAATTTTCCAGTGCCCATGAAATCTTACCGATTAGCTCCTATGTTTCCAAGGAACAGAGACTCAAAGTTTTTCAAGAAAGACATAATTTACTGGAAAAAACCGAATTGGTTGGTAACTAGCAAGTTAAACCTGAGTTATTTTTAGTGTGTAGTTCTTTATGTGAATCTGTTATTTTTTTAATTTCCCATCTGCTTAACCTATGATTTTTGTCTACCTCTAATTTGACCTTCGTTTCCGTCGATCTCTAGCTCAAGAGGATTGGTGAAATTCTTTCGTTATGTTGTAGCACAAATTCCTTGAAGATGCAGTGTGATTTACTTGACTTTGTCAGCTAACTCATCTAGATTATAAATCACAAATGACCAACAAACTGCTTTGCGAATAGGTCTTCAGCAGCAGACCAGTTAGAAGTTACGGTACAGAATGGAGAAAGAATGGTAAGAAATAAAAAAGCAAACACGTTCTTCCCCAACCCCCATATTTTACTAGTATATAATGCAGATTTATGGGTTTCATTTTGGCAGATTTTTACATGCACATTACATATTTCAGTCATCCCCTCATCACCCTCTTGCTATACATTTCCCCTAATTTCCTACTTTTGGGAGGCTTCAATGAATAAGATAGTTTTGTCTTGTTCATGCACCTTATTATTGGCTCTTAGCACCTGCCTCTTCCTCATTTCATTCCTCTTTGTTTTCTTGTCACCTTTTATAGATTTCACATATTAGGGAGAACATCCCATATGTATCTTTGTGAGTCTAGCTTATTTTGCTCGATAGAGTGATCTCCAGATCCTTGCATTTTGCTGTTATTACTATTAACCTTTATTAATTTTTAGCTGTTTAGCATACTCTGTATTATTGTAGCTGATTTCTTCTGTATTGTTTGTGTTGGTACAGTTGTTACTTTTAGATCTTTGCTATATGTCAATATCCACTTTCTCTTTGTGTCTCTGTTGTTATTGTTGATTTTCTTTTTGTTGTTAAGTGTGTCATAGTTTTTGCTTGGTGCTAAGGAATCTTAGGAAGTTTCTCAGAATAGATTGTTACTTATTAGAGAAGAATTACTGCAGTCCAGGTGTTCCTGGCTACCTTCCCTGTGTGCTCAGACAGTCCTGAGCTGTAATTACTAAATGCTTCCTCACTGGTCCAGGGAAGACATCCTCACTGTCTTCTGGTAAGGAAGGGGCATGAAGGGTGCCATTCTCTGTCATGAAGGCCTTTGTATTCATAATTGTATAAGTTTATATGATATAACATATTCCTAAGCATGCATAATATACATTTGATAAATTGATCGAAAGATGTTATGGCTTATGTCTGGATGTTGCCCCAGAGCCTCATGCACTTGTAGGTGAGGCTTTGGAGAGTGACTGGATCATGGATGTGTGATACTAGATCATGGGTGTATAATGCTGGATTAGTCTACTAATTGGTTTAGCATGGTTCTGGGTGTGGATAATGGATTTACTGAAGAGGGGAGACCCACCCTAGATGTGGGTGGCACCAACCAATAGGCTAGATGGAATTCAAAGGGAAAGAGGAAGGAAGTCTTGCTGCTTCTTGCCTGCCATGGCGTGAACTCTTTCTCCTCTGCCATGTCGCCCTGCCTTGGAGCCAGCTGACTGTGAACTGAAACCTTTACAGACTGTCAGCCAAAATAATCCTTTTCTTCTTTGACTTAAAATTGTT
Source organism: Cuniculus paca (assembly GCA_004365215.1). Taxonomy (NCBI): domain Eukaryota; kingdom Metazoa; phylum Chordata; class Mammalia; order Rodentia; family Cuniculidae; genus Cuniculus; species Cuniculus paca. The sequence goes on along the minus strand of RJWT010013490.1, from coordinate 2,405 downwards.
GGGTATTGTGTCTCAGTGATGAGAAATTAAGAGCAAAGACAAATAGTAGGTATTTAATTTTGTGTTCATTCAGCTTTCAAGACCAAATAGTGCCAGTATGGTATGTGATAGCCTCTGTGTTCTCTTTCCTGTTTGCACCCCATTCCTGATTATATTCCTCTCTTTTCTATTATTGTCCTTAATTTTGTGTTAATAAATTCATTGCCTGGGTGTTATTTTAACACATCTGCAAGTGTTTCTAAAATTGCCGAGTTGGATATTTTTAATGAATGGACTCATACTAGTATTATTTTTTGTGACTTTTTGTACAGTGATTTTGTTATTAATTTCAGTTGTGCATATATGAAGTTCATTACTTTAATATACTGGGGATTGTTTTGTCACTGAATACTTCTTAGTTTTTGGCTAATATGAAATATTTTTTCAACATTTACATGAATTTGTTCTTGTTGTGCAAATGGTGTGTAATGAACCATCCAGGAAGACAGTTGCTTGATGAAAACCAGTTCATGCTCAGCTTCTGTGAGTTAGCTGGGGCTTTGCTGATATAGGATGGACTTGACTAGGCAGCTCTTGTTTGCACTACAGGTCTGGACAGAATTCTGGTCCATATTGTGTCATCTCTCTTTGACAAGTAGACTGTTAAAGCATGTTCTTATGGAGATGGCACAGGTACAAGAAGGGAGAAATCATACAAGGAAGTCATGCAAGGCGTTTTAAAGGCTGGGTTGCAACTGGTACATTGTCTTTCTGCCTCATTCTATTGATTAAGGTAAATCGTATAACCAAGCTCAACATCAAGGGGTGGCAATACAGATTTTCCTGCTCCGTGGGGAGAAACATAAAATTACATGGCATAGGGCATAAATATGGGGAGGTATTTAGAATTGTTTAGAGTTGTGTCCCCTAATGACATTTACTAGAGTTTACCGTCTTAGTCACAATTGCTTGCATCTCTCTGATACTTAAATGTGCTGAGTAAAATTCCAGGATTCTTTAACTTTTCAGGTAGTCATATCATTATGCTCAGGCCCAAAATGTCATGATTCATATCAGATCCTAGATCCTAATGTAGCATCTTTTTGTCTGGAGATTTTTAAACTCAGATGAGGCATACAGTTATAGAACTTGAAAGATTCATAGTGAATAGTTCTCTTGAAATGGGAGAAGGATGGGAGGCAAATGCTAATCACTGACCCAGAGAAATATTAAAATTCTGCTGGAGGATGTTGTCAAGTTTTCTTACCCTGATCAGTTTCTCAATTGGATGTTCTCTGATGGATTCTGGGGTTCTGGATTTCATGGGTATTCTCAAGTTCTTCTTCTTCTTACTTTTCTAGGTAGATGGGAGGTGAGTTTTATTTTCCAAGTTGTCAAATACTCGATTCTCTGTATTGTTTTTAATTTCGTGTACAAACTGGGCCATTTTTAACTCTTCTCATTCATGTAGTGTCTTCACATACTCATCATGGAAACCAGATTATGCTTTTAACATGCTCACTGGTAGTCATCTTCTCCTAGTTTATACATCTATTGGATAAATTATCTGTTGTCCAACATACTGCAGACCCTTCCATACTTGTACTAGTATAAGTAGTGATGAAAAATAAGGTGAATGCTTAAATTGAAAAACTTATCACGGTATGAAATATATTGCCATTAACCACGCCACCCCAAATATTCCACCTCACTTTGAACAAACACACTTATCGCATCATTCTTGCCATTTTCTAAAGTAGTTCTCTATTTTGTGTGGGCAAATGGTTCCATTCTCCATTAAGACAGTGCTCCCTGTCACTCCTCATTTCCTGTATGGAAATTTCTACCAATAAAATCATTATGCTGTGTCTTCATTGATGTTTTTCACCATATCTGGCACTGTGTGACTTCCAAACCCTCCTCAAATCAACGCAGCCCTGACAGTACAACTGTAGACACAAAAGAGAATTTCCACAGCTGCTTCAGAAGGTGGCAGACATGATGGGATGACTGTTTGAAGCAAGAAGAAGTATTTTGAGGGGCATTAATGGCAGTGTGTCTTTTACTGTAAGAATTTTTAAAAAATTTAATCATTGTATTTTTAGATTACTTTATATATGACAAATTTTTTTTTTCCTTTCAATTTCTTTGCCTTCAAATCCCAGGTTCCTAAAGGAAAAGCAGATTTTAAGTTTTGGTGTTATTGTCTGTGTTTTGAAGGTGCATGTGTCCTAGGGCTGTTCTTAAAAGGCTTCAAAATGGAGTGGGTTAATAAATTAAGAAATTTATGGTCTCATTTCTAGAAACTGAAAGTCCAAGGTCATGGTGTTAGTAGGGCCATGCACTCTTTCTGACATCTCCAGGATTGAATTTTTGCATGCCTTTTCCAGCTTGTAGAATTTCCCAGGAGTCCGTCCCTGTCCTGA
>RJWT010013489.1:0-21721 GCA_004365215.1 Cuniculus paca | reverse complement strand
TCCTCCACCAATGTGCCTCTCCACAGAAACCTCTGGGGTCACCAGCCACCACTATGACCGTTCCTCCCCAGGCTCCCAAAGCTCTTCTTACAGGTTGAGTCTGGCTCCAGTCTAAGGTGCTGCCAGCTACCACCTTCTTCTTCATTTAAGTTCTTCTTTTTACACTCTCTGAGGGCTTCAATTCACATTTTAGATTCTTCCTGGGTCCAAGGGACCAACTTCCTTCCTTCTTGTCCTCCCCATGATGCTATATTCCAGTATCTGGACTATTTCTCTCAGAGAGTCTGTTTGCTTTGCTGCTCACTGTTCTGCCATCTTCCCAGAAGTGCCTCTTTTCTTGTTTTTTTAAATTTAGTTTCATTTCTTTTTTCTTCATTGTTTATTCTTGTTTTTATATGATTATGAATATGGTTTCCAGATTTTTTGACATTGTTGTTCTGTTCTGGTCTTGTTTTTATTTCTTCCTTTTGTCTTTCCCTCCTGTCTTCACCTGTTTTCCAAAGTTTGCATGATCTTCCTTTTGTCCTCCCAGCCTTGCTTTTAGTTACTTCTTCTTCTATTTCTCTATTTCCCCCCAATCCCTTTTAATTTTTTCCCCTGAGGATAAAATTGCATATTGTAGGCTTATTTACTACAAACAATTTTCTGGTTCATTTTAGATTTTGTTATATAACCGTAAATCTAGTCCATATGATTCAAGGTGGCAAATTAATTGTTACCACAGTTTGTCATTATCTAGGCAATGTTTGATGCTATTGTTATTGCTGATTGTACCATGCTAGCCAAGGTGACATAACTGTTCTAATCAGCTGTTCTGCCTGCTGTACTGAGACTGAGATTGCCTGAGTCATTAAACAAGGACAGTGTCAAAGAACTAGGGACTGGGACAAGTAGAGAGCAACTTCTCCTCAATAAAGTGAAGAGGTAGAATCTTGCAACAGACTCACAACCTACAAGCCAGCTAAACCCCAAGACAACTCTGATAATCATTTCAAGGTTCTAAATACTAGGAATAAAGCTAATTGCCATAAGCAATTTATAAGCATCTAGCTAGGAAGCAAACTTTAAAAACAAATTGAGAAGACACTTAAACAAGATACAACCCCAGACTTCCAGCTCACCAAAAACAAACCCAGGGAGCAATGAGGTGGAACAATCTGAAAGACACTCAACTAGGTTCTCTGAAGTGGAAACATTATGGAAAACAGACTGAACATGGGAAGAAATTAGCACCTAGGAGGTTTAGGATGCACTTTATTGCCCCAGTGGGTTTGACTGGGATCTCTCCCAAAGAGTTATCTCCACCAGGCAGGGTTTTGGATCTTTATATGGAGAACAAGCTAGAGGTACAAAGGTAGATTTTAGCACATTACGGAGAGTTGGGAGATGTCTCAGGTTGCCGAGGAAGTTTAAACATCTCAAGTCATATTTCAAAGCCATCAGTCAAACAAGCATGGGTTACACGAAGGAAGAAATGTTCTTTTATCAGGTTTGTCTGGACATGGACATGTCCACTTGATCTTAGCAGACACCCTTGGCAATCTTTTTTGGCAGGCTTTTATTTAAAATTTTAATTTCTCTTTCATTTGATGAAGAAGACTAGAAAAAAATGAAATCAGAAATAATTTCTCAGGTAACTACAGAGATGGTGACCATAATGAAAAATATGCTTACTGACTCTAGAGCAGATACAGATAAAAAATAAAGATCCTTAGGAATATCATGGAAACAGTCAATGCCCAACATAGGAAAGAAATGAAATCCATGAAACAGATTCAAACAGATATCAAGGAGATTAAAAATTCCATTGAAAGTGTGTGGTGCAGAATGAATCACTGTGAGGACAGAGTATCAGCTATAGAAAACAGGATTGTGGTTAGCACCAATGAAGAAAATATTTCTTAAAATGTCAAGGGACCACAAGGAATAAATTCAGCAGCTACTAGATGATGCAAAGAAGAATAACAGAACTGATCAATATTAAGAAATAATCAGGAGATAGCACAAGTGACATAAAAAATCTGTTCACAGAATTAATGGAAGAAAATTTCCCAAACATGGAAAAAGAAATTTGCATACAGATAAGTGAGGCATATAGGACTTCTATTGGCCATGATCAAAAAAATATCTATACCAAGGCGTATAATAGTCACAATTACAGAAATTTAGTACAAGAACAGAGTATTAATGCTGTTAGAGAAAAGAAACAAATCACATATAGAAGAAAGTTCATCAGAATCACAACAGATTTCTCAATATGAACCCTCAAGTAAAGGAGGGCTTGGAGGGAAGTATTTCAAGGACTAAAAGAAACAACCTCCAACCTAGGTTGATGTACTCTGCAAAACTATCTTGAAACTGATGGAGAAATAAGATACTTCCATGACAAAGAACACTGTCAGAAATTCATAAACACTGAACTACTACTTCAAAATATTCTGATGGATATTCTAGAAGGAGATAACAAGGATTGCAGTGCCATGAACCCCAAAGGAATGGATTCAGAGGAAAGGCAAGAAATTAAACAGAGGGGAAAAAAGGGGATCCAACAACAGGAAAATAACATAACAAGGATAAGTCAATATGTATCAGTTATATCCATCAATGTTAATGTTCTCAATTCACCAATCAAAAGAAACAAACTGGTAGAATGGATCAAGAAGCAAGTTTCAACAGTATGCTGCATACAAGAAACACATTTAACTCAAAAAGAAAATCATATGCTGAAAGTCAAAGGATTCAAAACAGTACTCCATATGACAGAAACCTGAAAAAAAAAAAAACAGAAGTGCTATTCTATTAGTTGAAAAAGTAGATTTCAAGCTAAGAATGATCAAGAAAGACTAAGAAGATCACTACATTCTTGTAAAAGGAACAATTCAAGAGGAAGAAAGAATAATTATAATTGTACATGCACCAAATGCCAATACACCCAACTATAGAAAATAAATATTAACATGGAAAAATCAAATAAGTGCTACTACAGTTGTAGTGGGGGATATCAAAACCCCATTGTCACAAACAGACAGATCAACTGGACAAAAAAATCAACAATGACATATTAGAATTGAACCAAACTTTTGATCAAATGGACTTAGTAGATTCCTACACAGTGTTCAACCCCAAAACATCAGAAAACACATTCTCCTTAGCTGCACATGGGACATTCTCCAAAATAGACCACATACTGGCACATAGAGCATGTAAATGCAAAGTAATATGAAATGATCACATGCATATTATCAGACCATAGTGCAATGAAATAAAAAATCAATGTCCAAAGAAACTACGATAACTTCATAAGCACAAGGAAATTAAATAAAACCCTCTTGGGCCAGGGATCTAGCTCAGCGGTCTGAGTGCCTGCCTGGCAAGCACAAGGTCATGAGTTCAATCCCCGGTGCCGCAAAAAAAAAAAAAAAAAAAAAAAAAAAAAACCCTCTTAAACAACCAATGAGTCACAGATGAAATTAAAGAAGAAATTAGGTTTCTAAAATTAAACAATAATGTCAATACAACATACTAGAACATATGGGACACGATGAAAGCAGTCCTAAGAGGGAAATGTATATCAGTGAATAACCATATCAGGAAAACAGAGCCAGCTAAAATACACAGCCTAATGTTGAATCTCAAGCTTCTAGAAAAAGAAGAGCAAGTCAAGCCCAAGCTCATACAAGAGAGAAAATTATAAAGATCAGAAAAATTAATGCAGTGGAAACTTAGAAAACAATACAAAGAATCAATGAATCAAAGAGCTGGTTCTGTGAAAGATTAAATAGAATTCATAAGCCCTTAGCCAGCCTTATCAAAAGAAAATTAAAGACTCAACTCCATGCAATTAGGAAGGAAAACGATGAAATCACAGATCCTGCAAAAATCCAGAAGAGCATTAATATGTACTTTGAGAACCTGTATTTTAATAAGATGGAAAAAAGAAGAAATAAATAGATATAAATTACCAAAGCTGAATCAAGAAGATATAAAAATTCTAAATAAACCAATATCAGTCAATGAAATTAAAGATGTAATTAAAAGCCTATGAACAAAGGAAAGCCCAGGCCCTGATGTATTCACTGCTGAATTCTACAGAAATTGAGAGAAGACCTAATGCCACTATTTCTCAACTCTTTAATGAAATGGAAAAGGAAGCAATACTGCCAATTCATTCCTGAATGCAAGTATTACTCTGACACCATATCAGAGAAGGACCCAATTAAAAAAAAAAAAAAGGACAGGCAAATCTCCCTAATGAATATAGACAAAAATTTCTAGATACTGGCTAACAGAATGGAGCAAATCATTCATAAGATTATACATCATGACCAAGTAGGATTCATCCCAGGGATGCAGGAATGGTTCAACATACACAAATCAATAAATGTAATACACCATTTTAACAGATCAAAGGACAAAAATCATATGATTATCTCAATAGATGCAGAAAAATCATTAGACAAAGTCCAACAGACATTTATGATAAAAACTCCACTGAAAATTGAAATGAATGGTGTTTGTCTCAATCTGATAAAAGCCATCTGTGACAAGCCTATAGCCAACATCATACTAAACAAAGAAAAACTGAAAGTCTTCACTCTAAAAATCAGGAACAAGACAAGGATGTCCACTGTCACCGTTTTTATTCAATATAGTTCTTGAAACATTATCCAGTGCAATTAGACAAGAGAAAGAAATAAAAGGAATAAGAACAGGAAAGGCAGAAGTTAAATTATCATTATTTCCAGATGACGTGATGTTCTGTGTAGAAGATCCCAAAATCTGCACCAAAAGACTTCTAGATTTAATAACCAAATTCAATAGCATAGCTGAATATAAAGTTGGCACTCAAAAATCAGTAGCCTTCCTATACACAAATAAAAAACTTACTGAGAAAAAAATTAGTGAAAGAACACCTTTCAGAATAACATGCAAAAAATAAAATATCTAGTAATCAACATAATGAAGGAGGCAAAAGATTTCTACATTAAAAACTACATAGTACTCTGAAAAAGGCGATTGAGTAGAATATCAGAAAATAGAAAGATACCCCTTTTTCTTGAGTAGGAAGAACCAATATGGTGAAAATGGCCATATTTCTATAATTGTTATACATATTTAATGCAACCCCAATAAAAATTCTAACATATCTCTCAGAATCAGAGAAAATAATCCTAAAATGCACTTAGAACCACAAGAGATCTAGAATAGCAAAGACAATTCTGGGTAACAAGTCAAGGCAGGGAGCATCATAATCCCTGCCTTGAAATTATACTACAAAACTACTGTGATAAAAATAGCATGGTATTGGGGGTGGGGGAACAGACCTGAGGATCAATGGAACAAATTAGAAGATGCAGAAACAACTCCAAACACCCTTAGTCACATTGTCTTTGACAAAAGAGCCAAACATTGTCACTGGAAGAAAGCCTCTTTAATGAACATTGCCAGAAAAATTGGCTTTCCACATTCCAAAGATCAATACTAGACCCAAATCTTTCACCACACACTAATCTAAAACTGAAATGGATCAAAGATATAAATTAAAACAGAAACACTAAATCTTCTAGAAGAGAGAATAGGTAGAACTCTTGAAGACATTGGTGTAGGCAAAGACTTTATAAACAAATCCCCAATTGCATAGGAAGTACCACAAAAAATCAACAACTGGGAGCTCATCTTATTAAAAAGTTTTTGTATAGCAAAAGAAACCACCAACAAAGTGAAGAGAAAACCCATAGTGTGAGGGAAAAATTTTTTCCAGTTGTTCCTCAGACAAAGGACTACTATCTAGAATATATAAAACACTCCAAAAAATGAAATCCCCCAAATTTAAAGACCCAATCCAAATATGGGCATCTGAAATGAATAGACACTTCTCAGGTGAAGAAGTAGAAACAGCAAGTAAATATATGAAAAAATATTCAACTTCGCTGGTCATTCAAGACATGCAAATTAAAGCAAAGCTGAAATTCCATCTCACTCCAGGAAGAATAAGGATTATCAAGAAATCAACCAATAACAAATGCTGCTGGGACTGCGGGGAAAAAGAAACCTTTCTCCACTGTTAATGGGAGTGTAGACTGGTACACCCACTATGGAAATCAGTGTGGAGATTCCTCAAAAAACTAAAATGCAGTTCTATCCATCATAGCTATTCCTCTCCTGAATAGCTTCCTGAGAGATTTAAAAGCATCATACCACAGTTATATATGCACACTCATGTTTATAGCAGCACAGTTTGTAATAGCTAAACCTTGGAAACAGCTCAAAAACCCCTCAATCAAAGAATGGATACAGAGGATGTGTTTTTTTATGCAATGAAGTACTTACTCAGCATCAAGAAGGGTAAACCTGAGATATTTCCACATAAGTAAATGGACCTTGAGACCATACTCTTAAGTGAAATAAATCGGACACGCATGTGTAGGTACTGTGTTGTTTCTCTGATGTGAAAAACTGGAAGTATAAGTAAGGACCAAAATGATTAATAGATATTGTGAAATAGGAAGAAAATATTCAAATGGGAAGGGGAACTAGGGAGGTGGAAAGGGAAAAGGTAAGAAGGAAAAAGAAATAAACAAGAAAGGAAGGATAGAAGGGAAATAAAGCTTTTGTAAATAAGAGAGGAAAAGGGGTTGAAGGGACCATAGAAGAATTAGGGAAAAAATCAAGATATATCATGTGCAGGTACAAATTTCTATGATGAATGTACTCATTACTATACCTAAAATACACCAATAAATTTCATTAACTTTTTTTAAAAAAAGAAAGCAAAGAGACTAAAAACAATCCAGATATCTCATAGATTCAGCCTTCTAGAAATCATGACATAGAGCAGGTTATGATCAAATTAAAAGCTAGGAAATTACTTACAATTTTTAACAGTGAACAAAAATATGTTCAATGTACTTTTGTCTCCAAGTCATCAAAAATATTATTTATTCCTAGAGTTTCTACCTGTAATCTTAAGGTTAATCTTGTCCAGTGTCCCTCATTTTACAGCTGAAAGAAACTGATTTCCTATGAAGTGGTACACCCAAGATAACAAAAAGGCATAAATCAGCCTTTGTATCTCAGTTGAATATTCTTTTTGCAGTGATAAAATGAGCTACACTGGAAGAAGAAATCTTAAGATAGAACAGGAGTGACCTTTTTTTGTCCCTGTAACCTTGGGCAAGCTGCTTATCTTTTGTGAACCTCAGTTTCCTCATCTGTAAAGTCAGAAAAGTAATACCCACTTCAGTGGTTCTTCCAAGGATTCAGAGAGATACTCTTTGCATAGCAGTTAGCACAGCATTTAGCATATAGAAATTGCCTACAAAAATGCATCTTTTCTCTATTTCTAATCCTTCCTTTTGGTTGTTTGCCAAAGCCTCTTGATGATACTATTCCCATGGTATTAGGAAAAAGAATAGACTTCTCTCCTCTCTTTACAAATCACACCACAGCGGTGATGGTTAAATGCTTATAGTGAAATCTTCAAATGGGGAAATTTGGTGAGGGGGATATGGAAGTTCTTTGCACTTAACTTGAATGTTTTCCATTTATGTGTGGTATTATTTTTAAATAATCCCCCCACCATGGAGGACAAATACATGCTGTTTTGCTTCCATTCCAAAGCCCTATTGCATAGCAACTAGACTGAGGTTTTAATTCCACATGCATCATAAGGTACGTATTAGTAAGTTTGCCCTTCCTTCTAGAGGAAGTTAGGCTTATAATTCCTCTTTCATTTGTCAAACACCCTACACAAAGAGGAACTGAGCCTAAGCTCAGGTCATAGGCTGGAGCTCCAGAGTGCCTTGGTTTGAGTGATAAATGCATGGTCACTCCACGCTTAACCACTGATTGAGAGAAGATCATGTGCTAAATGGGGAAAATTCCAACAAAAGGGAAAGTGAGAGTTTTTTGTTCTTAGTATTTTTACTTTTTATTCATAATCATAAATTTACTTCTTCAATCAGGGTAAACTTTAAGGAGAATAAGGAATATATAGAACCCAAAGTACTTCAGTAAGAGCACAAAGTTTATAAGGTATTGCAAGTGAATGTTAGAGGGGCGTTCTTCTGAGCTGCAGAAAGAGTGATCTAGTAGTTAAGATAAAATACATATCAAAAATGTTAGAGTGGCCCACAGTTAGCAGTGGGGGAATTTCTTGCTGGTCCTACCATTCCTAGATCCGAAGCACTCTGTGGCTTCTACACTAGTCATGCCCTCTTTCACTTTCACAAAGCCCATACATTTGCCAATCAACCACTCGGTCTTACCAATGCAGACGGAAAACCTTGGTATTTTGTTTAGCGTTTGCCATGGGAAATACACCAGGACCCCTGGGCTTCTGAATGAAGTTGTCACCATCAAATTTCTCCCTGTAGATAGACTTGTCACAATTGCCATTGTAGTGTGAAGTCATCACGCTAGCACATAAATCCTGGAATAATTCTGTGAAAACAGAAAACCCTGTAAATAAATTTTTTCTTTCCAATACTTGGGACACAAATTTTCCTGCTGTCTTTGGAACTTTACCTGAAACAGCTTGAAAGTGATAAAGCCCAAGGCCTCGCCATAAACTACAGTGTTGAACAATGCAGTGAGGTTGACCATGGCTGGCAGCAGCCTTCTACAGGTGACCATGGTATCTGCAAAACTAAGAACTTTTTGCATTCAAAATACTACAGGATAGGTGTATAACTCAGCAATAGAGTACATGTTTATCTGACATCAGTCCCAGGTTCAATCTTTAGATTCCCCCAAACAAAAACAAACAAACAAACAAAAATACTACAAAGAGACTGAAGATCTGAAAAGAACCCCAAATATGTCTGCCTTTCATAGAAATTTTTTTTTCAATTTCATTAACTAATGTTGGGTTATTCAGAAGTTCTGTATCTTCTTGATCCAGTTTTGATAACCCATGTGTTTCTAGGAATCTGTCCATTTCTTCTGTGGTTTCAATCCTATGAGAGCAAAGATTTTTAAAGTAGGTATTGATTATTTTCTATACTTCCACAGGGTCTGTAGTGACTTCACTCTTTTCATTATTTATTTCATGAATTTGAGTTTTTTCTTTCCTTTTATTGCTAAGATTGGCTAGGGATTTGCAAATTTTATTTATTCTTCCAAAGAACCAACTTTTTTAGTCATTAATTCTTTGTATTGTTTTCTTAGTACCAATTGCTTTAATTTCTGCTCTGATCTTTATAATTTCCTTCCTTCTTTGAGCTTTGGTCTTGACTTGTTCATCTTTTTCTTGAAGCTTGAGGTGCATCATTAGGTTGTTTATTTGTGCTGATTCTGTTTTCCTGAATTCACTATAAATTTTCCTCTGAGGACTGCTTTTATTGCATCCCATAGGTTCCAGTAAGTTATATTTGTAATTTCATTTGATTGTATATATTGTTTAATTTCTTCTTTAATGTCCTCTGTGACCCATTGGTTGTGCAGTAGGGTGCTATTTAATTCCCATGTATTTATGGAGTTTTTTGCAGTTTCTTTTGTCATTAATTTCCAATTTCATTGTACTGTGTTCAGATAATGTATGTGGGATAATTTCAACTCCTTTGCACTTACTTAAGCATGTTCTATGGGCTAGTATATGGTCTATTTTAGAGAACATCCCATGTGCAGCTGAGAAAGATGTGTATTCTGATGCCATTGGATGGAACACTCTGTACACATCTACTAAGTCCTTTTGTTCACAAGTTTGATTGAGTTCTGTTATTTCTTTGCTGATTTCTTGTCTAGTTGATCTGTCTCTTTGTAACGGTAGGGTGTTAAGGTCCTCCATTACAATTGTAGTATTGCTTATTTGATTTTTCATGTCTATTAATATTTGTCTTACATAGTTGGGTGGTCATATATTCAGTGCATATATATTTATGATTGTTATCTCTTCCTCTTGAAGTTTTCCCCTAACAAGTATATAGTGGCCTTCTTTATCTCTTTTGATCATTCTTGGTTTGAAGTTCACATTGTCTGCAAACAATAACTACCCTACCTCTGCTTTTTTCTGAATTCCTGTCATATGGAGTATTGTTTTCCATCTTACAACTTTCAGTCTATGAATTTCCTTTGGAGTTAAATGTGTTTCTTGCATATAGCATATTGTTGAGTTTTGTTTCTTGATCCACTCTCCCAGTCTGTTTGTTTTGATTGGTGAATCAAGGCCAGTTACATTAATGATTATAATTGATATATATTGGCTTATCTTTGTCATGTTATCTTTCTGCTGTTGGTTCTTTATCTTTCCCCTCTGTTTAATTGCTTATCCTGCTTGATGGCTTCTTTCTGTTGTTGTTCTTGAAATTGTGGTCATTTTTATTTCTTTCTAGAATCTAAAGACATAGTAGGGTTGGTTGAATGGTCTTGAAATTCTTCACTTGTTCTTTGTCATGGAAGTATCTTATTTCTCCATTGATTTTGAAAGATAGTTTTGTAGGGTACATCAATCTGGGCTGGAAGTTGCTTTCTTTCAGTACTTGAAATACTTCACTCTATGCTCTTCTTGACTTGAGGGATAGGCTTTCCTTTATAGGTGATCTGTTTGTTTTCTCTAGAAGCTTTTAATATTCTGTTCCTATGCTGAATTTCTGGGACCTTGATCATTATACATCTGAGTGTACTTTTATCTAGGTTATGGCTAATTAGAGTTCTATGTGCCTCATTTATCCAAACGTCAGGTTCTTTTCCCATGTTCGGGAAATTTTCTCCTATTACTTTTGCAAATAATATTTTTATGTCTTTTGTGTTGTCTCCTTTTTTATTGACACCTATCAAGCTTATACTGTTTCTTCTTGCATCATCTTGCAGCTGTTGAATTGTTATTTCCTGATTCCTTGTTATTTTTCAAGAGATCTTTCCTTTCATGGTCACTTGCTACAATCCTGTCTTCAAGGTCTGAGAGTCTGTCTTCAATTTCATTTATGTGGTTGTGCCAGCTTTCAATGGAATTTTTGATTTCCTGAATATCTCCTTGAATCTGTTACATGTATTCTAATTGTTTCCTATTTTGTTCATTCAAGGTTCCCGTCACTTTCCTATGTTCCTCTATGTTTCTTGTCTATGTTTTCTTTGTTTATATTCACCAATTCTTTCATTACATTTATCACTTCTGTTTTTACCTGAGAGATTATTTCTGATCTGATTTCCTTTACAGTTTCTTGGAGTTGTTTCTTTACTTTCATTGCTATCATTTCAGAAATTTCAGGTGTGTAATTTCCAAATTCATCCATGTCTATATCTCCTGTACTTGATCTGAATGGGCTGGAAGTTTGAGACTGCATTTTGTTCTTGTGTTTTGGTGTTTTCCTGCATTCTTTCAAATCAGTCAGATGTGAAGTCCTAGTTGCTTCTTGTGCTTATGGCCCATCTGATAGCAGGCCTCACTGAGGGTTGCTGATGGCTACAGGTCTCTAGACACAGACTCCTGGTCCCCATGGGCTTGAGATGGTTCCCAGGTGTGGGCAGGTCATTGGGTACAGCTTCCCAGTCCCCACAAGCCTCACCAAGGGTTCCTGGATGGCTATGGGGCATTGGGAGTAGACTCCCAGTCCTTGTGGGCCTCATTGAAGGTTCCTGGATGACTGTAGGTTGCTGGGTACAAATTCCCAGTCCCTGAAAGCCTCAGATGGTTCCTGGGTGTGAGTGGTTCTCTGAATGCAGACTTCCAGTCCCCAAGAGCCTCACTGAGGGTTCCTGGATGACTGCAGGACACAGGGAGCAGACTCAAAGTCCCCATGGGCCTCACCAAGGGTTCTCAGATGACTGTGGATTGCTGGGCGCAGATTCCCAATCCCCATAGTCCTCACTGAGGGTTTCCGGATGACTGAGGGTCACTGGTGCAGACTCCAAGTTCCCACAGGCCTCAGAGATGGCTCCCAAGTGTGGGCAGCTCACCAGATATAGGCAGCATGCCAGGGATGGGGGACTCCCAGTCCCCATGGACCTCCCTGAGGATTCCCAGATGACTGTAGGTCTCTGGGCACATACTCTCACAGAAATTTAATGCTCTAGTTTTCAAGATGACTTGGATAATAACTCTATTCACATCCTACTTTATCTGATAGAACACCAAGATTCTGGTCAAGCTGTAGGTTTAGTAAACAGAGGTAGTCTTTGTCTTAGTCAATTTGTGTGACTGTAATAGAATACCTAATACTGGGTAATATATAAAGAAAAGAGGTTATTCAGGTCACAATGCTGGTGGTGGCTGTAAAGTCCCAGCAGCATGGCCCTAGCATCAATGTGATTCCAGCTGCATCACAACATAGTGGAGAAGCATAAAGAAAAATGGCTTCATAGAAAAGGACTCGTGCAAACAAGGAAGCAAAAAAAGCAGGGAGGGGCCAGGCTATTTTATAATCACTAGCTCTCTAAAACTAATCTGGTCCTGTGAGTACTACATTAATCCCTCGTGAGGGTGGTACTCCATGACCTAATCATTTCTTAAAGGGCCCACCACCACCTCATTACAATTACCCTGGGACCAAGCTTCTAGCACATGAGCACTGAAGCAAAGAATGCAGTCAAACAATACGCAAATCATAGCAGTCCCTATGTGCCATTACTTTTAACATGAAATACCTTATATGTTATGAGATACAATCTATTGGAAATTTCTACAAGAGGAAAAATAATGATATTATCCTAGTAAGGATCCTTGAAGAACAGAGTAAAAATCCTAGAATATATCCAAAGCAACTTCCCCTCTCCTAAACCTCAGAATATAATTAATTGATTCACTTATTTAATAAGTATTTATTGAGTTTCTATTATCATTTATCATGCTAGACACTGGGGTTACTGGTGAATAAGCTAGATGAAGTCCCTTCTATCACTGAATTTACAACCTTGTAGGGAAGGCAAACATGAAGAAACATTTATAAGTGTGCAGAATTCTCAGGCTAGTCGATGTGGAGCAGCACACAGAAAGGGCACTCAACTCAATCTAGTGGAGCAGAGAACATCCCAGAAGTCATATCTAAGCTTGGACACAGCACCTGAGTCTTAACCAGCAAGAAAGATTTTCCAGGTATAGTAGAAGAAGCAACATGGTAATTATCTCAAGATTAGAAACTGCAAATAGCTGAAGTAGACAGCACAGGAAGGATGGGGTAATGAGGGAAAATAGTTCTGAAAATCAGATTGAAAATGCCAGATTCGGTAGGTATGTCAACAGTCCACTCACTATTCTTCAGTAGCTCACATGGAAGGGAAATGACCTTTGCTACACTGTTCACACAGCTAATTCCTTTGACTCTTTTCTGAGACTCAGTCTTTCTTCTGGAGACAAGATTGCCTGGATAAAGTGGCTTTGTGCAAATATCTTTAGTAGACATGGCTCTTCTTTCGTGCCTCCTTTTCCCCACTCTCAACTCTCTTTCTTTAATACTGAGGTATTATGGTCTAGTTCTAGGATGTTCCCCTAAAAGCCTTATGTGTTCAGAATTGGGGATTTTGAAAGGTGATTGGATCATGGTAGCACTTTAGCTGACTTGCTGTTGGAGGGTGAGGTTGGTTGGTGGTTGGTCACTAGTGGTATAACCTAGAAGGATCTATCTGCCTCATCACCTCCATTCTCTATCTGTTTCCTGGATGCCATGGATGAGTAGCTGTCTTCTGCCCAGTGCTTTCCACCATGCTATTTATCCCTTGGACCCAGGTGACTATGGACTAAAAATGTAAGCCAAAATAAACCTTTCCTCCTATAACTTATGGGTGTCAGGTATTTTGTCCCAGAAAAAAAAAAGTAACTAAGACATGAGAAAATGGCAGAAATAATATTCATGAAATACTTTATGTGGGCCTGGAACTCTTTTAGGTGCCTCTACAAATATCTAGCCACTATTTAACCAATTCTCAAAATTAGTCTAAGGGGTATTATTAGTATCTCTTTTCTACAATAAGGAAACTTGAGCTCATACATTTTCAAACTTCCCCAAGTCATAGTACTAATAAATAGAGGTGATATTAGAAACCAGTGTTACCTGAGTTTAAAGCTCTCCTCATCATCATCCTGTCACCCACCCTCAAGGTACCTAATTTGCTTTGTATCTCATCCCCTACAGAGCCTTCTTCTCAGGAAGCTAGCAGTTAGTAAATTAAACCAAGTTGTTATTAGCTAGGCACATAAAAGATACTCAAATTGCTAAGGGCTAACTAAAATGTTAAATGGTAGAATTAGATATTTTAACCATAATGTTCAAATAGAGTCCTTTTTAAGATTGCAAATACCTCCACATCCCAAAGCAATGAAACTATTCTTATAGAAAGATTATTGACCTTGATATAATAGTGGTAACCATGGTATCCCTTTAATGACACCATGGCAACAACTCCTACTTTCCTATTTGCTGCTGCACTACCTCCTCAGGTGACACTTTTGAGTCTTAATAGAAAACCCCTCTACCACCACCACATTCTTCCCCTATGTCCCATGAATTACAATATTAAATTAAGCCTCTTCCTAAACTACACCTATAATAGCAGTTATTACAGGTTTTCAACTGTGTTCAAAAGAGAAATTTAGAAGACTCGTCTCTTGTGTGCTCTGTGAATTTTGCAATCTGTGCATAGTATCTATTTTTTTAATAAACAACATGACCAGCCGTATGGTCTTGGGGAAAAACATTTCCACCTTTCAGAGCCTACTTTTCTTCTATTATAGAAAAAAAAAAAAGCTTAACAAAAATCATTGTAAAGATCAATTCCATGTCGACACCTCTAAGAAACAAGCTGCATCTAAGATTTTCTTAGTTTTTATCATAATGCATCTAGATAGAATATAAAGTTGAAAGATGCCTGAGGATCTTCTAAACTAATTTTTCAAGGCTACTTTATTTTTCTTTGTTTTTCTTATCTCTAGAATAAAAAAATGCCCAAATGTTTGCTATTTGAGCTATCCCCTAATCTGCTGCATCCCTTCTAATGTTATCTCTGATTCCTGACCATTATCCATTGCATATGCTTTATGCATGTTAAGGGTGAGGAAGTGCACTACTTGTGGAGATGACCTGTTTATTTTTTAGGTACCTACAAATGCTTTTGGCTTATCTTTATACTGAGTGAATATCCATTGTCTGTAACTATATAAAGCAGGGAAAAATACATTAGACCATATGAGAAGTGGGTAGGCAAAGGACAGGTTACATGGAGTTTAACAAGTCATAGAATGATAAGGGCCCTTAAAGGTCATCTTTGGGCTTCCTTTTCACCAGATATATATGAATAACCTCCATGAAAACAGAAGACAAAAATACTGTGGGACTGGGTAGTAGCTCAGCGGTAGAGTGCTTGCTTAGTATGCATGAGACTCTGGGTTCAATCACTAGCACTACAAAAACAAAACAAAACCAGAAAATACTGACCTTGTGAACAAAAGAAAATGGGGTGAAAGTGAACCAAGCCTCCCTATGAACAAAGGGATTGTTCATGCTTTTTATGAATAAAGGATAAAAGAGGACAGAGCCCAAAGTATCAATGCCCCCAAAGGTCCTTTCAGTAATGAAAGAGAGAATGTGAAAGACTCAAATGAATCACTGTCTTAATTCAAGCCACCAGGCAGACATGACAGTGAAAAATGTGTCATAGGAGTAAGGGTCGCGCCTATTAAGACAAATGTGGAGTCATTTCAAATTCAGCCTCCCTGAGCTCCAATGAAAAGCCTTGCTGGGCTTCCTACTCATACAGGGGGTGTACGATTCACTACCAAATGCCCTGGAAGCAGTAGTAGAGGCATCTGAAAAGACATGTTGTATGTAAAGCGCAGTACATAATGGCCACCTGCCAAGGACAAGGGTTGGATTTAGGAGCACTCTTTTATTAGTCCCTTTTTGTTCTGTGAGGGCATGAAATATTTTGACTTGTGTAGAAGAAATGCAGTTTGTAGAGGAAAGAGACTAGTGCTTTATCTCTGATTGGCTGAAATCTTGAGTGAATCCCTTAACCTCTCCGTAATTGTGTTCTTTTCTCTGACTAAAAAGAAGCAATGCAAGCCTACTATTGAGATTTGAATTACTCATATGATTTCCTCTGTCATAGGTACTCTACTACCTAAATTCTGAAAAAGGGTTATAGTATATAATTTTATCTTCCCTAATAACCTCCTCTAGAAAGTCATCATAATGTTCAATGCTATTGAGAAGCACCTGGAATCCCTCGCATTTGATGCAGCCCCCAAACAAAGCCTTTTACTGTTCTGAGACAAAACCTGGTCCATGCCTATTGAGGGAATCAGGTAGTTGCAGAGATTATAAATCACTCATGAGACCTATTACCAACTTCTCCCTCCCTAGAAACCCTCAGAGCTTCTAAAATCCAAAGCTGTGGCCAATTTTTTGCATTTATTAGGCTGATCTCAGAGTCTCTGTTGAATCTGACATGAAAATCTGAAGACTTCCCTGGAGCTTTGAAGGCAGTGAATTGATTAGTATATCATGGAACCTGAAAGGGGCCACTAAACAAGCCCCTTAGCTTGCTAAGGTCAGAGGGTAGGCAGATCCTTTATAGCTAGTATTTCAACTTTCAAATCAAATCCTTTTCAGGATACTTTTCTTAATCCAAATTTTTTTGGTAACAAAGACCAAAAGTAATATTGGTATGAAACAAATCATTTAATTAGTTTGTCCAATGACTTCATCTTCTCCACGATGTGATTTACCCAGAAAACATCAAAAGGACTAGCCAACCCCAGCAGCCCAAATGGCCCAGGGTAGGACTTCTGAGGACTCTGTTGCCATCTGGATTGATTACAATAAGCAGACTGGATAGATGGGTATTCGTCTGTCATGCAAAGTTGTCTGGGCTCTTAGCAACAATAGCAAGAGATGCAGCTTTATAAATTTATATAGACCATGGTCAAAACTTTCCAACTAAATCAGATCTTAGGATTTGAATTTAGAGCTAAAGGGAATGAACAAATTATGCTCATAGGGTAAGTTCTAACTTTATATGTTACAATTTTGTGAGCATGACTTTGAGAAGTAAAAACAAAACCCAACAACAACAAAAGTCTTCTTGCAACACGGAAGGCTCTCAGAAACCAATCACTTCTTTATCTTCTCAATTTTTGTGCTCTCATTTTTTTTGGTACACAACATGATGCATAGGTCTATCTCATTAATAGTAAAAATATCAAAGAAAACTCATTTATTGTCCTAAAAACCTATACATCATTAAGAATGAGCTAAAACAATTCCTTCCCTGTGACTTTCATAAATTATATATTGTCTATTTTCTGATTTTCCAAATACGTACAACAGTGTGCTACACCACTAAAATTAATAATGTCTAATGCTATTAAAGACATTGTTATTCATAACTTTAGCCAAATGTTCCAAAAGCCTCAAAAATACTCCAAAGTACACCCAAAGAAGAACTGTTATTGGTTCCATTTTAGTACACAGTTTTCCCACTGGCTTACACTTCACCTCTCATTTCTAGCTATTTTTCCATTCATTCCATCTTCTCTGATTCATGCTCCATGTCAGGCCTTTCTGTGCCCTTTCCAATAGTCTCATCTTTTCTTTGTTTCTAATGGTTCCAGCTCTGTTCCATTCACCAGCATTTTTGTATTCTCCCTCACTGACATCAGCTGCTATCGGTTTCTTTTTTTGTTCCCTGGATTCATTGCGCAGCTACTCTTCCATTCTCTTCCTTCCCTCTGTGTCTCTGTTCCTACAAGTTTCTTTGTCTTTTTGTGCTGCTGATGAAATGCCGCACAGACTTTGAGAAGACTGTGAGAGACCGGCCTTCTGGCCACAGCTAATAAGGATCCAACAGCTCTTAAAAATCAAGCAACTTGTAATAGTCGAGCAGAAAAAGAATACAAAGAATGTGCTCTGCCACTAGCTTTTGAGTAATGTCAGTGTTCTTGCACTGTCAAAAGGGCTAACTTTATCTCATGTTCAAAGTGACTCACCTCATTCAACAAATAGATCTTGGGTCTGAGTCCCAGAGTGAGTGGCGAAGGTCTTTATCCATCTAGCATAGTTTGGATTATGTTTGCATTTTAGTGTTTTGTTTTTCTTTGCTTGTCTATTTGTGTTTACTTGCCAAGAAAATATTTTCACTTGTTTGTTCTTTGCTTTACTCACCTGCCTTGTCAGGAGATTTTCTGGTGCTTATTCAATCTTCCATGGTGCAGCCCTGTCTGGATGGCATCACCAGGGGAGAGAGAGTGCCAAGTGTGGTGTTTACAGGCACAGCAGTACCAGCATGGCCTCATGGGCATTTCCTAAGCAGCTTTACCCTATCAATCAGCATCTATTTTTGAGCCCATAATGACTTCCTGTCAGATTTTGAAGCAGATTCGGGAATTTATTAGATATGTTCACTGCCCTCCCAGAGGAGACAAACTTGCCGGGGAAATAAAACACATGCACAATGAAGAGATAAAGAAATCAAGCAAGGCCAGGAATGATTAAATTCCTTAGTGAGGCAGCCAGATTAGAAAAGTAGCTAAGGTTAAGATAAAGCAAATTCAATAACTAGAGAAAACAGGAAGAGTCCCTTCTTCCTGGGCCAGGAAGGTAGGCAGCATTAGACAGGGAGCCTAAAGGTTAGGCCATAATTGTGACACGTGTCACTCAACATGTCGGTGTGCCTCAGATCTCTGTCATTGGGCTTATTACTTCTCCATCTACATTGTTTCATATGGCTGTGATGCTACTTAAACTAACAGGCTAATGACCCTCAAACTTACAACTCAGGCCAGAATTTCCCTGAGTTCCAAACCTGTACTTCTGTTGGTTATTTGGTATTTCCAGTTGGTTGTCTAATAACTATGTCTAATTTAAAGACCATAAAAGGATTCTTTGTTTTTTCTTTTCAAAGATCTACTCCCCCAAAGTCTTTCTTACCAACATATAATGGCACTACCAGCCATCTATTGTTTAGGCTGAGAATCTGAGGTACATTCTTGATTATTCTTGTTCCCTTATACCCCCTTCTAATTAATAAATTCTGTTGTTCAACTCCAACACATTTCACACTTTCTGCCAGCCCCTTATCTCTGTTGCTGTAACCTTTTTATCTAAGTCTAAGCCATTTTATCTCTCCTAAACACCTATGATAACCTCCCACTAGCCAACCTGTCTCCACTGCTATCCATATGTGTCCCATATGGACTCCTCTGTCCACAGAGGAATCTTTCTAAGATTAAATTCATTGCTTTGACTCTCTTACATTCCAAGAGAATAAAATCCAACTCATTATGGTCCTGCGTGATCTAACCCCTGCTCACTTCTCTGACCTCATCTTCCACCACTTCCCTGCAGTCACCTCGGCCCCCTTTCAATTCTTCAAACATCCCAAGCTCATTCTACCCTCAGCCTTTGCACAAGCCATTGTCTCCTGCTGGAAAGCTCTTCTCTTGATCTTATCTTTGTGTGACTCTGTGGCTTTATTCTCTTCAGGTAAAATATTTCTTGCACACACACACACACACAAAAAAAAAAAAAAAAAAAAAAAAAAAAAAAAACCCTGACCATCCTAGCTAACCTTCCTGCCTCACTCTCTATCCAAATACTGTGTTTTATTTTCATCCTAGGACTTCTCTGGGATTATAGTATACATTTACTTGCTTTTTTGTATTAACTCATTTTCACTGAGTATAATTGACAAATAAAATCATATATATTTAAGATACACAACATCATGTTTTGAGATACATATACATTGTGAAATGATTACTACAATCAACCTAATTAACATACCCATCAACTCATATGCTTATTTCAATTCATTACTTCCACGTAAAAACATTTTATAAGAGCACAAATAAAAAGACCTTTTAAAAATGTTCATCATCTCACTCCCAAAGACAGATTAAAACAATTAAATGAACACTATTCTAGACAATTTCTTGATATCTCTATACATTAATACATTGTTTAAAATAAAAAATTGCCAATGCCATAGTACTGCTATTTCACTTAACAGAGTGTAGTGGACGTATTTTCACCTCAATAAATTCACAGCAACATCATGATTTATTAACTATGTGATAACACTTTTTCACACCCCAATTGCCATCCCTTACTCCGATTTCCTTTCATATGTCTAATAATAATCTCCCTTCTACACTCATCTTTTTTAGATTCCATATTTTAAGGAAAACATGTAATATTTGTCTTTCTGCATATAGCTTATTTGACTTAACATGGCGATCACCAGTTCCATCCATTTTCCTATGGATGATATGATTCCATTTTTCTACTGAATAATGCTGTGTTGTGTATAAACACATTTTCTTTAGCCACTCATCTACTGATGGGCACCGACTGATTTCATATCTTGGTTACTGTGAATTATGCTGCAATAAACAGGTATACATGTAGCCCTGTAGTATTCTGACTTTAATTTCTTCTGATGTATACCAAGGAGTGGTATAGGTGGATCAAACAGTAGCACTATTTTTAGTTCATTCTTTTTTTCATTTTTGTTATCCCAAAACAAAACACTCTACCCATTATCACTGCCCAATCCCTCCCACACTCTGCTAAATCTAGGTAACCACCAAGCTACTTGCTATCTCTGCTTTTGAGTTTATCTGTTGTTCCTCCAGGCGTAAGTTTCATGTCTACAACTACTGTACTGTGTCCACTGTGCTGTTTCTCCAGCGCTTAGAATAGTGCTAACAAGTATGTAATGAGTGATTTTTCAGTAAAGCAAGCTTATCTAGAATGAGGAGAGCAATTCATTCTGTATGGAAGTTTGCGAGAGTAGCATAGGGGCAGAATTCAGGGATGAGGTGGACCTCTTAGAATATATCTTGTGCCTAGATACTGCTATTATCTTCTCAGCCAGACAAGGTGAATTTTGGAGCTCTCCTAGAGAAGGAATAAAAAATGTATATATGATCATTTCTGGACAGTTGTCCTTCAGTATCCTCAGGGTTAAGGGTCCCTACAGATGCCAAAATCCATGGAGCTTAAAGTTCTGTATATAAAATTGGATGATATTTGCATATAACACCTGTACATCCTCCTGTATACTTTAAATCATTTCTAGATTACTTATAATGCATAATAAAATGTTAATGCTATAGAAATAGTTATGGTACTATATTGTTTAATGAATAATGACAAGAAAAAGTCTGTATACATTTAGTACAGTTGTCATTTTTCTCTTAATATATTCTCTCTGTTATTGGACAAATCCATGGTTGCAGAATCCATGGGTTGGGAAGGCTAACTGTGCACACTGAGGATACAGGCAGACTACTCTATTGGTAAGGAAAAAAAATCATTGTTTTCACCATTTATATAATAGTTAAAACACAGATAGCTGCAAATTCAAGTGTGCATACTGGTTCCCCGTTCTACTCTGTCCAATTTAGTAATTAACCACCGCTTAGGATAATATCAGAAATGTCCATCTTCCTGTAGGTGGAAGTTCAAGCTTTCCAGCCTCTTTCCTTCTGTTTCAGTCACTTTGCTTCTCTTTATTTTTCAAAAGTCCCAAAAGTTACCTGTGTTCTTTACTCTTCTATTCATAGACATGTCTTTTTTCACAGTATATATTCTCCTTTATTTCTCAACTTTGATAATTAAGACTTTTCCTTTTCCTCTCTGACTGGAAAATATTTGGTCCAGAGATAACCTTAAAATGTTTTTTCATATTTTCTAATGCTTACTGATAAAGTTAGGCAATGGTAGATTTTAACAGAACCAGAATGTGATTCCCAGATAATGGCCCATTTCATTCTAGACCTGTGTTATTT
>RJWT010013488.1:0-21725 GCA_004365215.1 Cuniculus paca | reverse complement strand
TTTTTTTTTTTTTTTTTTGGCGGCACCAGGGATTGAACTCATGATCTTGCGCTTGACGGGCAGGCGCTTAGACCGCTGAGCTAGATCCCCAGCCCCACTTGAGGTTTTTCTGTATTGATGATTGCAACCTAGCTAAAAACTCAATTCCAAATATTTTATCCTAGCATGCGGGTAATGTGTTTTCAGGGTTCTTTCTCTAGAACTTCAATTCCAAACAACTTTCACTCAACCAAAACTGTAATCTAACACCTTTCTATTTTCCCTCATCTCCTTTATTCTTTCTACTCACCTTGTCAAGAATAACTTTCATAAAATTAGACACTGTAATCACTTTCTTGGAAACATTCTTAACTCTTCTGTCATGTTTCATTTGTGTGTGTGTGTGTGTGTGTGTGTGTGTGTGTGTATGTTTTGCTAAATTACAACTTATGTGAAGTCCAATTCTCCATCCACTTATTCCTTCTTTCTTACCATTGAAAATAGCAGGAGCAAGACACACAAACATGCAGACATAGTTCACTTTAAATTCAGGCTCAGGTCCTTAAGTAGTCCATAATGCTCTCCTATAATCCTCATATATCTCTATTTCCTTCAGTCTCACTTCTGAGACAACAATACATTTTCTCTCTGTTTGAAAATATTCAGCATTGCAGCTACAGTCCACGCTTTTAGGTAATTTTCTGGCTTGCTCTTTCCCTGAAGCAACCTAAGGATACAGTCTACATATGCCTATCTTCATCGTAACCTGTCTACCTGCATCAGTGGGATACGTTCTGCCTACTGCTTTTTGTTTTTGCTGTTTTGTGTGGCTTGTCTGTGCTCCTGCAGTTATTAACCCTTCCACTCCTGCACTGAGTCTTGCCCTCTTCCTCACTTAAGCACTTTGTTTTAGAAATTCTCCCTCTCTTCTTTGTATTCACTTTTCCTCTCTACCGAATCATTCTGGACAGCTTGGTTTCCAGATCATAGAAGATGTCTGGTTCTTTTCTACCTCGATGACTACTCTTTCTAAGTTTTCTTTGCTATTTCTCCTTATCTTCCCCACCTGTAACCATTGGAGAACACAGTGTAGATGTCAATCTGCTCTTATCTATACTTAGTTTTTACATATTCCATTTTAGCCCCATGTTTTTTTTTTATTTTAAAAAGGATAAAAGCAAAGAAAATAAAACAGAATAAAACCAATCAGAACCAACCAGAGTAAGTGATACAGGATTTCACAACATTACAAAATCAATAATTGTTACCATAATGCCTTTTGTTGTCTTCAAATAGCTGCAGATACCTCTGGACATAGTAAAAATCATAGAACAGAATAGACTAGAAACAGTAAAAACAAAACAATGGATACAATAAAAGACTACAAAACAAGACAATAGTAAATTCAAAATGGCTACCATATATATCTTACTATCTTTGGAATAGCTTCCCATGCCACTGGGTATAACATAATCAAACAAAGCAAAAGAGAATAAAATTCAACCCAACAACACAATAAACAGTGTAGGGCCTCAGAGTGAGACTATAGGGAATCAACAATGGCTACCACCCTCAGATGGAGACCCCCGCTAGATGCCATGCTGCATACGGCTATCTTCTGAACACATGATCAGACTACTGGCCCTAGATCTGCAAGGTCAGTGAAACACCAAAGCACTATAGCCATTCAATTGTGTTTTCCCTTAATAGCTATCATCAGAGCCTGTGTTTCTGTGGATCAGCTGGTCATTTGTGAGGGGGGTATTGGCACTTTTGTTTGCCAGCCCACAAGCCAGAGGGAGCTGGGATCTAACTGTCCCCCTGCCAGCGGTGATCCACAAGGAAAGGCTTGGCTCTGGATGTCCTGGTCTGGCAGCAGCCCACACATCAGCCCCATAGTTTTAACAACTATTGACCAACAACTTTCAAATCTATGTGTCTAGCTCAGGTTTCTGTGAACACTATACTAAAAAATTCAACTATCTAGAAGACTTCGGCATTTGAATGTTCAGTAGGCATGTTGAATGTAACAGAGCTATAGAAAAATTCTTGATTTGCCTCCTGAACAAAATTCCACGTCTTCCCATAGACTTTTTTTTTAATCTCAGGCAGAACCCAGTGTTTTGTCATTTATTAGCTTAATCATTGCCTCTGCTGTTTGTTTTGTAATCCATTCATGAACTTGATAGCAAATATTGTCACAACTTCAAGATATATCTGCATTTTCTCACTATTTCCTCTTTACCACTATGCTGTAAATGGTGATTATCTCCTGCTTGGGTTGGAATAGCCTTCTACTGGTTTTTCCTGTTTCTCACTTTCTTTTCACCGTATTTTAAGCAGAGCAGGCAGTGTGAATCACTGATAACCTGGTTTAGATGATGTAAAGACTGGGAGCTCTGATCTTTAATGGCCTAGAATCTAACTCTGAGCTCATTTTGGGTCTTCTCCCCATTATACCATCCTCCTCAGCTGCACTCGTTTACTCACTGTGCACATATTCTCACCTCAAGACTTAGGCATTTTCTGTTTCCTCTTTCAGAAATGTTATTTTCCCAAATAGCTGCATAATTTTCTCCCTCACCTGTTTCAAGTTGTTGTTCAAATACTGACTCCTTGGTGCTGTTCTTCTGAAAGTTTCAAGTCCTAGGCACTTTTCTATCCTCTTTTTATGCTTGATTTTTTTCCACCTTAGCCTTGCTGCATCTAACATTCTCATTTTACAGTTTTACTTTACTTATTGTTTATTTCTCCACTGCTGGAATGCAGTATTCCCGAGGGTAGATTGCTTTAATCACCGTTCTATCTCTAGCTGATTAGGTCATTAACTGAAAAATAGAAAGTGCACAGAAAATAAATGAAAGGGTCACAAATGAGGAAATGAGTGATGGGAAAAGGAGAGAGGGCAGGAAAACTAAAGTGGAAACTAAAATCTCAAACTGAAAATAAATCCTTGTTAACAGACAAATCTTGTAAATATGCAATTTATTATATTATTTCATTATATCAATTTTATATCTATTGTATCAAGTGATAATTTTATTATAACACCAATTTGATAAGATTTATTTTAAATTTTTACAGAATGAAGTTAGTGGGGGAAATAAAACTCCTGATGTAGATTTTAGTGTCTTCCCTTGCTAAGTCTTTTGCCTTTGCAAAGGAGGTGTGACAACAGCATTGGAGCTCATGTGACTCTGTGACTTAGCAGAAAGGGGCCAGGCAGGAACTTTCAGCTTGTGAAAACCAGGTCCATCTACATCTTCAGTTTAACCTAGGCAGTATCATAAGGGCCCATGCCATGAGTAGACAATCCTCTCAGGTGCTGGAATCGCAAAATTATAGTTATTTTGGTATTTTAAAAACCAATATAAGTGAGAATGATAGTTATTTTGCCACACAGAAGAAGAAATTACTGTTATGATAATGTTATGGGGATTAGTCACATGCAGGTAAAAGTTATGCCAGTCCCAATGTGTAGCCGCTCTGGCTGATGCTACTTAATCCGTGACTATTATTCCTGCCAGTTAAAAGACAAGAAAGCACATGGGCTTTGATCAGGTTACTTCTAATTGGTGAAAAGAACCAGGGACCTGAGCAGCCTGGGGAGTTTTCCTAGCTAGTTTATGCCTTTTGATCTGGAACAAAGATGCCAATTTGTTTCCAAATGTTCAGACTGCGTCTATCTTATTGATAGTTTACTACAGCAAAACACAGACTTTTTGTCTCTGAAAGAGGAAAGGCATATATACATTTATAGCTTATTTCCATATCATTTGCATTTACCTACGTCCTTTCTGTTTTCTGCTCCCAGGACAAGTTCACATAAAAATGTACTGTCGATATCTCAAGGTTTGGTATTTTATTAGGCCCGTCTTTCCTTGATGAGTCAAAATCACTGACATGATTTCTAGACCTCAGGGGAACTTTGGATGGGGAGTGGGAGGGTTACGTCAGGCATACCCGATAGGTCTGTGCTAAGACAGTGATGCATGGGTATTTCCTGTTGTTCCAGTCCATTCTTCCATTGGGAGATTTTTGGTTTCTCAGTCTTCTTACTCTTCTCTCTCTTATTACTGCTAATAATGTCATCCCTAGAGACATAGCACACACGCTGCTATCTCTATCAAAAGTGCTTATTGTTCCTTTTCTTCAGCTTTCAATATGATTTTCTCTTACTTTCATTGTTAACATACATTTATTTACTCACCTTGCTCCATAGTTATGGCTAGTTCTGTTTACATGCCTATCTCATGGATTAAATTATAAACTCTTTGAGGCCAAGGACCAGTTCCAAATATCCTTTCTGTGGTCCTCTATAGTGTCCAGCCCTGTGCCTCTTTCTTGTAAGTTGCTCAAAACACATGTGATGAATAAATGAGTACAAGTTTCCTCTCTGCTGTTTCATGCTGCATAGAGTATAGAGGTGCCTTTGGAATTTGAACTCAATTTAACAGGAAAGAATGAAGACCTATGTACTTATGATTGTTTTGGAGGTTCTTGACCTTGGTGTTTCTCAGAATGGTGCCGTGTCTTAAGAGGTAGCTAATTTGAGTTCAATCACTGTCAGGTTCTCATGCTGACATCCTGTTTTCACTGGTAAACTTCTAATCCAGAGATCGAGGAACACTCAAGAGATTTCTCTTTGGTACAGTGCTCTTCACCCCGTGGTAGTTTAGACCACCATGTAACAATGAAGCCTTTCTCATGTTGAGTGGCATGTCTGTTCTTGTCTCATAGATCAATTAATGTTCAGTTTCAATTTCAGGAAGTTCTCTGACTTGATGCGGTGGAACTTCCACATGGAGAAGAAATTTTGGGCTAGAAAAAGAGCATGAGTAAAACTCTTTTTGTTGCTGTTGTTGTTGTTGTTTTAAACTTACTTGGATAGGCATTTAATCTAGGTGGGTTCGAAGGTGGGAATTTTTAACTGCCTTGCAGGACTATCATGAGGATTTAATGACACTGTGTTATACTGCTCTACAGTGTCTGGAACAAGGTAACTGGTAAATTTGCCCAGTCAATTAGCCAACAACCATTAGTAACCATTTGTGATGTATAAGCCCTAGCATTTGACATTCTGTAGGGTGAGGAATATAAGTGATGCAAGTAATATATTTCCATACAAGTAGGTCACATTGTGAAAGCATTTTTACTCCATTTGCAAAAAGGATTATTTTCTCATGCTGGAGCTATTTTGAGAAAGTGGTTTGTGATAAAGCAACAAGTTCTGATTCCATCTGTCATGGGGTTCAATTTAACTGAGGCCATTTCACAGGAATCGGAATGTTCAGAAGTCTGTGGGTGGTACAAACCAGCATTTCAGGTTTATTTTAAGCTTAAAATCCTAATTCACACTAAAATTAGTGCATATGGGCAGAGAAAAAAAACTGATGAGGCCAAGTTTCAATTTATTATGATTGAAAAGGAAAAATAATTTAATATGATTGTCCTTTCTGTATACTATCTAAAGCCATCATGTTTTAAAAAATATATTTGCAATGAAATAATGGAAACTTTAAAACAATTTGCTTGTTCTCCACTTCTCAAAGATGACAAGATGATAAGCTAACCCCTATAAACCTAAGGCAGATGTTTAGTAACCATGATGTTTTGAAAATCCAATTTAGATTTTAGAAGAAACAACAAAATCATCCCTTCTAAGTCTTCCCATTCATAGATAGTACTCAGTGCACCGACTAAAAGGTAAATAAAGCAGATGCCCCTCCCCTTCTGTCTTAGTAATAATCCCATAATTCAATTCATTCTGAAACAACAGGTTACTATGGTAGCAGGAGAGCCAATGTTGCAGCATCTAACTACTCTGCAATGTGAAATCTGCACAGTAGAGGGGTGCTTCAAAATTCATAAGACTGATGGAAGCAATTTTGTGCTTTAACCTACAGACATCCTGCATCTGTAGGAAAATAAAAATAAACAGGTGACAGTGGCAGCCCAAGCATTGTTAGTAGTTTGTCAACCTTTCCAGGGCACTGGATGGCATAAGCCGTGATCTGTGCTTTTCATTTATTGAGCTTAAAATTAGGTACTGCTAAAAATGCATAGCATAAAGGCAAACTGCCAGAAACAAAGAATGAATGAGAAGAGTTTCTAATTATATATTCTATATTTTTATTCTCTTTCAGAAAGAGCTAAGCTAAAGGTTTAGTTTTTAAAAAATGTGTGTGGTCAGACACACTGAAAATCTATTAGAACTAGGACTCTTGGAGCATAGAATTCAGTACAAAAATTTCACTGTAGAGTCTGCTCTTCGTGTGAAAATGCCTTTGTAATATACATATATTTATATACCACATAAATGTAATATAGATATGTGAAAATATGGTGAGTATACATTATTCACAAGTTTATTAAACTTGTGCAATAAAAAGGAAGTTTTACAAAGTACAGAATATATAACCTTCCACATATACATATGTAAACATGTATAAAAATACATGATCATTTAGCCTACATCTTTAACTCTTTTAAGTTTAAAATTT
This sequence comes from Cuniculus paca, assembly GCA_004365215.1. NCBI lineage: Eukaryota > Metazoa > Chordata > Mammalia > Rodentia > Cuniculidae > Cuniculus > Cuniculus paca. Next base: position 15,243 of record RJWT010013488.1, on the reverse strand, counting down.
GTTGATATCATCTAATATGATCTCATCATTTTCTCTTCATGTTGTTATTATCTTATTCAGATAAAATCTCAGCCTTTTCTGTGGTCACATCTGTAGCCTCAACAGGAAAGAAAAGTACCTATGAAAGATGAGTAAGCAGTAGAGCAATCTGATTTTGTAAATGCGTGGTTTGTTCTTAATTGCTGTGAAATTGAAAGACTCTTGAGACTGGGATGTGTTGGCACTGGAGATATGAAGGATCTAGCTCAGTTTGAATTTAGTTTACCTGCATGGAGGAAATTCAGGGGAGGAAAGATGTTCCACCATGAAGTTTTATGGTGACTTGGCATATTCCATTTCTTCTACCTGCATGGTCCTCCACTTCTTATATCTCTACCAAGATATTGTTGATTAACACCCAACTTGATAAAAACTTTTCAGATGTTGCTTTCTCTTGCTTGTTTTGTATACCCTCCCTTCGCCATCCTCTAGATTTAATTCTTTCCTTCTTTGTAGCTACTCCTCCACTTGCCAAATTCTATTGCAATTATTTTAGGTAAAATTCTATGATAAAATGTGGAATTTCTTAAAGACATGGGGCATGTAATGGGAATTTTGTTTTGTTTCTGTTTTGGTGTGCCTGCTCATTCCCTCTTTGCTCTGGTCACACACCACACCTTGCTTCAGAGACCTGTTTTCCTGGTCCATGTATTTGTGTTAGGAATATTAAACTTGGTACCCTCTCACAACCCCAGAGTGGTGTGGCATCCCTAGTTTGATCAGTTATGGCCTCCAGTTCGATGTTATTGTCCATAATACGGGATGGACATGTGGCTCAAGCTGCGCTAATCTGTCTTCTTCCCTAAGAATTATATATGGGTGGTATGACAGAGAATCTTTTGGGACTCTATTTTTTTTTCATTTTGAAGAGAATAAACCAAAAAATAAATAAATAAATAAATAAATAAATAAATAAAACAGAATACCGTCAGTCAAAACAATGAACGCGACACAAGACTTCAAAACAAAAATAAACCAACAATGGTTACCATATTGCCTCTTGCTGTCCTCAAAATAACTTCCCATACCATCAGGCACAATAAAATCAAACAAAGCAGAAGAAAATAAAACCAATCCAAACAAAACAAAGCAATACAGGACTTCAAAACGAGAGTTGGAATACAACAGTGGATAATGCATCTTGTTATTTTCAAAGTAGCTGTTTTATTTTATTTTCTTTTTTTATTTTAAAGAAGATACAACCAAGGAAAATAAAACAGAATAAAACCAATCAGAACAAACCAGAGTAAGTGATACAGGACTTCAAAACATTACAAAATCAACAATAGCTACCACAATGCCTATTGTTGTCTTCAAAATAGCTACAGATACCTCTGGACATAGTAAAAATCAAACAGAACAGAATAGAATAGAAACAGTAAAAACAAAACAATGGATACAATAAAAGACTACAAAACAAGACAATAGTAAATTCAAAATGGCTGCCATGTATATCTTACTATCTTTGAAATAGCTGCTCATGCTACTGGATATAACATAAAGCAAAAGAGAATAGAACTCAACCCAACAAAACAATAAACAATGTAGGACTTCAGAGCAAGACTATAGGGAATCAACAATGGCTACCATCCTCAGAAGGAGACCCCTCCTAGATGCCATGCTGCATACCGCTGTCTTCTGAATAGATGATCAGACCACCGGCCCTAGACCTGCAAGGTCACTGAAACACCAAAGCACCACAGGCATTCAGTTGTGTTTCCCCTTAATAGCTATCATCAGAGCCTGTGTTTCTCTGGATCAGAAAGTTGCTTGGGGCGAGGGGTGTTGACACTTTTGTTTGCCAGCCCATGAGCTGGAGGGAGTTGGGATCTAACTGTCCCCCTGCCAGCAGTGATCCACAAGGAAAGGCTTGGCTCTGGATGTCCTGGTCCAGGCAACAGCCCACACGTGATGCTGTTTCTGGTGGATACGGTCTAGTTCTCCCTCTCCACAGCCCATGCCGATGCTGACTCATGGGGAGAGGCTTGGCTCTGGATGTACCAAACAGCATGGTGCTGTTTCTGGCAGGAAGGGTCTAGTTCTCCTGCCCCACAGTCCATGCTGATGCTGACCAAAGTAGTTGTTTATATCATCACACATAATAAAATCAAACAAAACAAAATGGAATAGTCAAAATGAAACAATGAACATGATACAATACTTGAAAACAAGATAAAAGGAAATCAATAATGGCTACCATAATGCCTCTTGTTCAAAATAACTGCCCATATCCTCAGGTATAATACAATCAAATAAAACAGAATAGAATAAAAACAATCAAAACAAAACAATGAAAGCAATACAGGACTTCAAAACAAGATAATAGGATTACAACACTGGCTACCGTAATGCATCTTGTTATCTTCAAAGTAACTGCTTATACCATCACACATAATAAAATTAAATGCAGCAAAATAGAATAAAATCAGTCAACAGAAAACAAAGCAATACAGGGCTTCAAAACAAGATAATAGGAAATCAATAATGGCTACTATAATCCATTTTGTTATTTTTGCAATAGCTGTCCATGCCATCAAATATAATAAAATTAAACATAACAAAACAAAGCCAAGCTAAACAGAACAATGAAAACAATACAGAGTTTCAGAACAGAATAATAGATTAACAATGGCCATTTCCTTCCCTCATAGATATCTCATCCCCTTTCACCTTCACAACTTCTATTTTGCATTTTGGATCCCACTAATTTCTTCAGTTTTTTATACTAGGGAGACAACTCAATGTTCACCCACGTTACTCTGAACCATTTCATCCATGAGCATGCTCTCAAGTTGTATCCATTTACTCACAATAGTCTCGAGGTTATCTTTCTTTATAACTGAGTAGCTTCCCATTGTATAAAAATGTCATATCTTTCTTATCTGTTCTGCAGCTGATGGGCAAGCTACCCCTACTTTTTTTTCCAATTCCCTGTCACATAGAGCATCATTTTCTCTCCTTTGACTTTTAGTCTATGAATTAATTTCCTTTTGAGTTAAATGTGTTTCTTGGATAAAGCATATTGATGAATCTTATCTCCTGATCCACTTTGCCTCTGTTCCTTTTTATTGGTGAATTGAAGCCATCTACATTGATGGTTATTGTCAACATGCACTGGCTCATCTCTGCCATGCTACTTTCCTGCTGTTGACTGTTTACTTTTCACCTCCATTCAGTTGCCTGCCCCAGTCAGTGATCCCCCTCTGCCACTGTTCTTGGAATCATGGTCTTTTCTTTCTCTCACTAAAATGTCCTTCAGTATTCTTTGTAGGGCTGGTTTGGCAGTCATGAATTCCTTCAGTTGTTCTTTGTCATGGAAGTATGTTGTTTCTCCATTAATTTTGAAAGATAGTTTTTCAGGGTACATCAATCTAGGTTGGAAGCTGTTTTCTTTCAGGACTTAAAATATTTCGCTCCAGGCTCTTCTTGACTAGGTTTGTGTTGAGAAGCCTGTCATGGTTCTGATGGACTTTCCTTTATAAGTGATCTGTTTCTTCTCTCTAACAGCTTTTACTATTCTATTCTTATGTTGAATTTTTGGAATCTTGATTATTATATGTCTCAGTGTAGATTTATTTTGATTATGGCTAGCTGGAGTTCTATATGCCTCACTTATCTGAATATCATGTTTTCTGCTATTATTTCTGTAAATAGAATTTTGATGTCCTTTGTGTTGACCCCTGCTTCCTCACTGATACCTATCACTCTTAAATTATTTCTCTTTGCATTGTCTTGCAGTCATTGAATTGTTATTTCCTGATTCCTCATTATTTTTAGGAGGTCTTTCCTTTCCCAATCACAAGCTGCACACCTGCCTTCAAGGTCTAAAAGTCTATCTTTAGTTTCTTTCAAGCAATTTTTCCAGCTTTCAATGGAGTTTTTAATTTCCTGGATATCTCTTTTAATCTGTTTCATGCATTTGAAATTTCTCTTATATTGTTCATTCATGGTTTCCCTCATTTTCCTGTGCTTTCTACTTTTTTATCTATGTCATCTGTAGAGATGTTTAGCAATTCTTTTATTATGTTTTTCATTTCTTCTTTTACATGAGATAGTATTTCTGTTCTAATTTCTTTTATAGCCTCATAGAGCTGTCTGTTTACTTCAGTTGCCATCACTGCAGAAACTTTAGGTGTGCAAATCCCAATCTCTTCAACGTTTTCATCTCCTGGACTTGCTCTGCTTGGGTTGGAGTCCAGGGACTACCTTTTGCCTCTTTGTCTTGACATTTTCCTGGGTTCTTTCAAACAAGCAGGTAGTGCAATCCTAGGCACTTCCTGCATTGGCTACAATTTCTCTGGAGCATGACTCTTTGGTTCTCCTGGCCAGTGCTGACCACAATGGTGGCCACTGGGTGCTCTGGTGCAGGTCCTGCTTTTATTTTTCCCAGCCCTTGCTGGTTGCCTGGGGCAGAAGCATCCTAAAGGCTGCTGGAGTGTGTGTAAGATCAGGGCCTGCCTCTGCCTTCCCTCTGAGCTCATTACCGGTGAGCAGTGTCTCCAACTCTGACTATTTTTTGCCTAAATATGTCTTTGTCTTATTGGATGGCCAGGTCTGAGGTTAATAAATGGCATATCAGATACCTAGAACCAAGTGTCTAGGGTGTAACTGAATTGACCAAAAATCACTAACTAGCATTGACAAAACAGAGAAAATAGACCATTAGACCAACAGCCAGCAGGACAAACATTCTTCAGTTTGATCAGGGTATTGTTTCAGAGTGGCAGCAAGATGCTTTAAGTAGGAGTATGGAATGTTTATTGGGGAGTGAGACCCCTGAAAGAAAAAATGGAGGAAGTAGGATCAGGCAGAGAGGACTGAGATTGGGAAGCAGACATGAGTCACTGGCATCCAATGGATGCCCAAGGTAAAGTTTGTCTACAATGGGCAGAAATGGCAGGGCATTGGCACATGGCCAACACAAGAGGAATTGAGATATTTCCTCCTTGCCCAGACATTGCTCAGCATCACCCAGCAAGAGGGCAGCCCCAGTTTGAAAGCTGACATGGACCTGGAAGGAGCTAAGAGCTGGAGGCAGGTTTTCAGACACCCCTTTGGGCCGAAAGTTGCCTCTTGAAGGGGACCTGAGGGAGGCACCTGTATGTCATTAATACCCAGAGACCAGAGATGCCAACCTCACACCAGAGGACCCCAGCTCCCTCCTGGGGATCCTGGGACAAATACCTTTTTCTCTACCTCCTACCTTTATAAGCCAGACATCATCTTACAAAGAAAAGTAGAGGATATAGGAGATTTAGGGACTTAAGATTTTTAACAAATCAAAGGCTGTTTCCTAAAGTATTGGACATGGAGTTCATTTGTTTTTCTGATAATCCAGTAGTGTATTCTCAAGAGAAAGGCTGGATTCATTACAGCCAAAATAAAGATACTACACTGTCTCTTCATAGGTAAGAAGCTATTGAATTCTTGATCCAGTCAATGAGCATTATTATTACTGTTAGATTCATAATGTGGTATGAGAAAAAGTCTACAGCAAAAACATTTTGAATGTGAGTTGGTACAAAGTACTTCCAGGAAAGAGTTATTTTTAAAAATTTCTTTCTGTAACTTTCTTTTTTTTCTTTCCTTTTTTTTGGTGGTGGACAGTGTGGGAAAGAGAAAAATATTGCTCTTGCCTTTTGCTTTCCTCTGATAAAGTATTTCTTCCCTGGCAACCATAGTATGAATCCAGGAGAGAAAATGCCAAGGCAAATTGGGTCCTTGCAGTGTGAGCATGTTGGATGGTGACTCTCACCTGAGGATTTCAGAGTGATGTGAGTTATTGATTACATGCTATGAATTGTCGCTCACGTATTCTTACTGCATCCCAGGACACAGAAACACTCAGACAGTCTGGCTCACTTCTCTATAATGGATGAAACAAGTCAAAGCCCACAAGCCATGTGACTGGGGCAGGCTGCAAGAGAAATAACAGTAGGAGATTGGAGCTGAAGGTAGAAGGCAGTGAGCTTTGCTTTTTACTGAGTTATTTCATTATGCTTCATAATACTTCAATCCACTCAACTCAGTGACTCACCTTTGCTTTGTTATTTAAATCAGTAATTTATTGCTTATTAAATGCAGGGTGCTAAAGGTTACTATGGTGAAGATAACTATAACAGAATTTTGCCTGTGGGTTGCTCATAGTCTAGTTATGGCAACTACTTTATAAAGGGCTGATTTGGAAAAATATCTATAAAATAAAGCTATGCATATTCTCCTAATATTACAGTCTTGGTAGAGCAGCTTTGATTTGATGTGCTCTAGGAAATAGACGCCTCAAAGTAGCATTGCTGGATTGAACCTCAAGTGTACTGTGATAGCTGTCGATGCCTGGAAAGGGCAGATCCCTTCACATGTCACCAGCAGACAAGGTAGAGTGCTGCCTGCTCACCGCCCTCCACAAGAACTGAGCCCCCACCTCGTGTCCCCAGAGTGATGGGAGCGGAGCGCATCCCGTGTACTTCTGTAGGCCTCGCTTCCCATGGAGCGTCCTTTCAAGTGCTGATTGTGCCCTTCTCTGATGTGTCTCCTCAGGGCTTCTTGTCCCATGCTGGTGAGTGTGTAGTCTGTCTTTGCACCAGAGACTGGACCCTGGGTCTGCGGGGAGCTGCTCAGTTACACACTCGCAGACTGAGCTCTTAGGTGGGTGATTTGTATTCGCTCACACCAGCAACTCAGAGGCGTCTAAAACATTGGTGCATTTTGTCCTCCAGATAGTGTCCAAATCCTGAACTTATTCAATATGTTAATTCACTGAACGTGAAGAGAGGAAAGGAAGTGAATTGCAGAATGCTCACAAGTCCTCATTCCTTTCTTCTGGGCCTTTTCAAAGAAGAGGCACAGATGAGATGTGCTAGCTGAGATTTCATAACGATGAGTTCTCTTAGAGTTTCCAGGTTTCATGCTGGAAAGAATTGTTCTGTGCAATGGTTTGGGCATGGTTTGTTACCATCAAAACTCAAGTCAAAACTCAGTTTCTCCATAGGCAGGGTCTGTGACTGGGGCCTCGAGGGAAGTGCCATGGTCATGGAATACCACCTATGGACAGGATCAATGCTCATTCCATAGGAGCGGCATAGGCCTTGAGGGGCTGGGCTAGTTACCGCAAGAGCAGGTTGTTGTGGAGCAAGGCTGCCCCAGTGTTCTGCCTCTGCTACATACCCTGCTTTCTCACACACTTGTACTGTGTGATGCCATCGCCATCTTGTGATGTCACCAGGAGGCCCTCGCGTGTGGCCTCCTGACCTTGAATTTTCAGCTACCATCTATGAGCTAAATGAACCTCTTTTCTTTATAAGTTACCCCAGCCTCGGGTAATCTGTTATAGCAACATAAAACTGACCAAGACAGTTAGACAACTAAAATTTACCCCACAAAGTTGTCTTGCATGTTTTGAATTGTTTTCTGTTCAATGAAATTTACATTTCCAAGGACATTTTTCAAGTTCTCTGTCTTCATTGGACTCCCGAAAAGCATAGCCTGTGACAAGGTCTTGGGTGCAGGGTGGTTATTTAAGAGATGAGCCCCGGGTATGAGAGAGAAGGAACAGGGAGAGGGAGCTGGAGAAGGAAGAGGGGGAAAGCAATGGTACAGAGTCACTGTAGGCACCTGGTCTCATCCCTCAGAGGAAGTGTGTGAAAAGAGTTGCCCCTGATGGAAGGGAGACCAGAAAGTTTGCTCACCAAATCTCACTCCCCTTGGCCAGAACAGCCCTGGGGGGCAGTGCTCCCCTGTACTTCCACGCTGCTCCTGTACACAGACCTAAGGCAGAACAGAGTTACAGAGGCATACTCAGGAGGGGACAGGCTTCTGGCACACAGGTAACTGTCATTGCAGGTTCATAGAATTCCAGGATGGCCAAGGGGAACTAACCCAAGGCACAGAGTACCTGTGGCCAACTATCTCAAGCAAGTCCTGCTGTCTTGCCACATCTGCTCTCCTTTGGATCTTTATATCCCCAAAGACCACATGTTACCAATTGGTTAAAAGTGTAGCACTGTTGGGTGCACTGGAGCCTTTAAAAGATGATGCAAGGAGAGGTCTTCTGGTCATTGAGGGCATCTCAGAAGGGCCAGTGGGACACAGGTCTTGTTCTCTTTTTTTTACTTTCCACCCACCAAGAAGTGAGCAGCTTCCTCCACCACACTCCCTGCCATGATCTGCTGCCTCACCTCAGGCCCAAAAGGAACTGGGGCCATTGGACTGACCCCTTCAAGATGGCAAGTGTGATGAACCCTTCCTTTTTTAAATAAATCACCTCAGGTATGTATTATAGTAGTGGGAAGTTTAGCTCCTTTCTGGCTGCAGTAGAGACTTGAGGAGCTAATCTAGAGTCTTAGAGGGGCACAGATTCTTCCAGATTGCACACAAAGGGGAGTATCTTCCTCTCAAGCTTCTGTTGAAGACAAGCTTCTACCTGTGAGACAAGGGTCTCAGTGAAGCCAATGCCCAGAATGTTCTTTCCTCAGTTTGAGAAGGTTTTGGTTCATAGTCATCTGGCTCCAAGACATGTTGGCATGGCAGAGGGGCATCACAGAGGAGAAACAGCTTACAGCAAGGCAGGTAGAAGGCAGCAAGCTCTGGTCATTGTTTCTGCAGGCACTTTTGGAAAGAAGACAGGATTTAGCAAAAGTGGGACTGTTTTGGCTCTGTAGATCCTACCCATGTGCCCTAGCCCAGTGTCTCATACCTTAGTCTGCACACAGATCACCTGGAGATTTTGTTAAAATACAGATTCTGATTCAGTAGAACCCAAGGTGCGTTGAGATTCTGGTTGAGGCTCATGAGATTTGACTGAGTTTTACTCTTTGAGGAGTAAGAATCAGGGACAAAAGGTTTCTGGGTGTGGGAAACAGAGCTATGCTCCTGAAACTCTGTGGCTCCTTCTGACACTATAACCAGTCTAGGGACAACTGGGCAATTGAGACACAAATGGATTTTCTCTGGCATCACTAGAATTACTGTTTTCTGGCATTTTTTCTTTCTGGGACAACTTTCTGGCTTCCATTGGTCCCCAGTAGCCTTCTATACTACCTTCATTTTCTTTCTCCAAGAACAAGGTAAGGAATAAGGAGACCTGGGCCCATGTCTTGGTTACAAGGAACTGGGTGTATTGGATAATTTCACATTGCTCTGGTTTCAGTGTCCACATGTATAAAAATAGCTGGTGAGCAGATGACTTATAGGGCTCACCCTCTTCAAGACTAATATTTATGGGCTGTGAATGCCTTGTCCATGAAGCCACTGTGGTCATTTTATACTGTGGTATTGATTCCTCTCCAGGACGATTGCTTCGGGTTGGCACTTATCTCTTCTGGTGGAAGGGAAAGTTTAGATCCCTGATAACAGACTTCCATAAATAGCAAATAGATAATGAACAGAAGCATTCTTTTCTCAAAGTCCCTGCACTTTTAGGATAGAAGCCACACTTTCCTCCAAACACTGCAACTGATTGTTTTAGATGGGAACAAGAGAAGGACTCTTCACTGTTTACTGAGGAACAGCCTCACTGCATCCCTTCTTGTCTTTCCGAGTGACTGGAAGCTATGGAATGAAGGGAGGTGAACAGGTTCTGTGCATATACTCCTCCATCCGGAGTGATGTCCTGGCCCTGTGCTGATCACATCTATTCACTGTAAGAGGAAAGAACAGGTGAGTCATGAAGTCTTTAACAGGTCACTGGGTATGAGGAAGCACAATACTTTGTGCTATAAAGTTAATAGAATCGATTAATCTAGTCACACACTCTGCAAGTGAAACACGTCCTCTGTCTTCAGTCTTTTCTTCCTCACTTTGACAAGCAACTTCCTTGGATCATTGGGAACAAATAATTCTGCTAGAGATGAGAAAGGGGAAAGAATATACAGTTATACAATTTGAAGAGACTAATTTAAAAGAGAAATAAACCAGGATTTTGTTTTTTCATTTCCTGCCTTATCGAGACCCGTTGTCTCCACAGGACTGAGGTTGCCTCTAGGAAATGACTGTGCTGGATGTGTCTTTGAGCACATTAGATCCTCAAGCATTTTATATAGAACAAAATATTAACTCACTTACCTTGATACTGAGGGCTTACAGTATGTAGCCATAGTGTGAGTATTCAAACAGAAGACAGTTGTAGCTGCTGAGGTATAGAGCCCCTTTGAAAGCCCAGAGTGATTCTCTTCCTCGTGGCTCTTCTGGCACTTCTGGCTCTTCTGCCTCTTCTGTTAATGGGACCTGAGTCTTTGGTTTAGGCTAATGAATCAAGACCTAGGGAGGAGCCATCAAGAGTCACAAAAAAAGAAGCCCCTATGTCTCAGTTTGCCAAGAACATTATAGGTTCTAGTCTATTGTCCTGGTATGCCATGTGTTTAAAGTTTTCCTTTTCCATTTTTAATGCAGTATTATAATTAGAAGTTGCATTTCAATAATTTGGGAAGTGTTGTTTAAATACCTACTGTGTACTTCTGACTTCACTCATGATTGTATAGTTTTGAGCTTCTTGTGTAGACAGAAGAGTTCTTTAACATCTGGTTAAATCTGAAAAATCATTAGTAATTTATTTCCCTTTTTTCTAATTTTTTTTTTTAGGTGCATGGTAGCAAGCACTTTCCTTTCAAAGACTGAGAATTAAACAAAGTACAAACAGACATAAGGGATTAAGAGAAGCTAATTCTTCCCAGGTCTAGATGGTGGTGAGAGAAGTATTAGAGGCTGTGGTTTGTAAGCTCCAGTTGTGATACCAGTTATAGCATGACCTTTCCTGTAACTTATAAGATTCAGAAAATTGCCAGACCTCCAGTTGGTAAAGGGCAGAATTAGTGAGAAACAAGAAATCATAAGTGTTATGGTTCATGTCTGGTGGCCCCCCAAGCCTCATGCAGTCATGGAGGCAGCTGAATCTAGCCTTTGTGATTGGTTTATTGTCTAGCGCTGGGATTGGTGGTGTAAAGTGCTGCACCCACCCATGGGTGGAGTTGGTATACTATATAAGGGAGGGAAGGAGGTGTGTTCCTCCCCACCTTTTTGCCCTTTGGCTCTTGTGTCATGTGGCCACCATGCACGGCTGCCCCTCAGTCATGCCACCTGCCTTGGAGCCAGCTGAGTATGGACTGAAACCTTCAAAAACTGTAAGTTAAATAAAGCTTTCCTTGCTTCACTTTGGGCGTCAAGTATTTTGTCTCAACAAGGAGAGAAAAGTAAGACAATAGGTTAGGTGAACATAAAATATGTATGGGAAATAGTAAACACTTTTACTACAGAGCACTTAGTTCCTGGAACATTCGTGATATAGTGGTTTTATTCTTTATTGACTGCAAGTCAATGTATATCTATCTGGTCTGATAATTTTTAAAATTTCACATTGAATTTTTGAAACAGGAATGAGCTAAAAAATAAGAGTATGGTTAATAAATACTAACTTAAGTGCTAAATTTGTGTTTATCAAAAATTAATAATTAGCTTTTAATTTGCTCTAAATATTTCTCATTTATCACTCACCACTAGAATTGTAGTAATAAAACTGACCATAAGACAACCAGGATACAGAAATCTGATGTACTGTCAGTAACTATTCAAAAGTCAGTGACTAGTATTTTGTGGAAACTATGCACGTAGGCGATGCCTTAACTTGTATAGCAGTGGAAGGTTTAGTGATATAGCATGGTTTTTTGTTTCGATCAAATGACCACATTTCTAAAGTACTTCAACTCATTTTCAGTTCTGAGTAATAGCTGTTAATGTGTTAGCTTCATGAGTGGAAGGATTTTGCAAATAAAATATACCAGTTTAATGACAGTGTTATTAGGTATTTTGATAGAAGTTTAGTTACTTTAAATCTAACACTTTTGCAATTTCTGGTGCTTCCCCTTCCCTTCTGTTATGGTTGATACATTGTGTTAACTTGAGAAGTTTAACTAAGAGACTGGCAGGGAGCTAGGATCCTTACTGTGTAAATATCCTCATCCTGTGCAAGAGGAGGAGAGCACAGAGATTTTGTGAGTGCTACACCTGCCCTGAGGTGGGGTGGCCTGTGTATAATATAAAGAAGGAAAAGAGGCTTGCTTTCCCCACCTTTTGCTCTGACTGCTTTTGATGGCTGCTGCCTTGAAGTGTTGCCCTGGAGCCATGCTGTCTACCTTGCAGTCAGATGATTATGGACTGAAACTTCCACAAACTGCGAGCTAAGTAAATCTTTCCCTCCTCCATTTTGGGTGTCAGGTATTTTGTCCCAGCAACAAGAGAAAAGTAACTAAGACACCTTCTATGTTTCTGGGTGTTTAAGCTCATTTATAAACACTTCCCTCACTTTCATTTCAGTGGTTTTTTGAGAGATAACAAACCTAATCATGTCAGTTCCCCAGAAGAGGAGGTGAAGGTTCAGAAGTTGGCAGTGTCACACCTACCTCATTCTCTCTTCAAAGCAAAGTGTGAGACCAGAGAGATTCAAAATGTGGGGAGGGAAAGAGGTTCTATAATTTGATGGAGAGACTTGCAAAGTCACATTGAAGAGGACATAGCGAGGGACATAATTGTGGCCCTTCTAACAATCTGCCACAGATACTTCTTGCTGAATGTTACATCCGCAGATATAGATTTGAGGTCCTCAATGTGCTTTAATTAATATTCTTTCTCTAGTCCCACAGCACTGTTGTAGATTAGGGAAGATTTGTTATCTCTTACTTGAATAAATGTTTATTCTCCTTGGCTTCTATTTGAAACCACTCCAAAATAACCTTTCTATACCACCCCTAATCTGAATGTGTTACCCCAAGGCTTAAGGTTTGTAGTAGTTCCTTTCAATCTATGACATTCTCTAGAGTCATCATCTTGCATTGTCATGCGGCTCATGGTGTTGTAACTTTCTGTGTTCCTAACATTCTTTCTTGTCACTGCAAAAGGCATCTTTTTAGGGCAAGCCTGATTATCTTACCAGTTTCGAATGTGCCCTGACTTCTTGTTCTACTTGGGATTTTACAAATACTTCCCCCTCATGTGGAAAAAAAAAATCTCTCATCACCTATCATCCCTTACCCCATTACATTTTCTGTTTTACAGGCACTAATGCTTCAAGATCTAGCTCACCTGTCATTTCTTCCAGAAGCCCTTCCTTGAGGCCCGAAATCTGGAGTCCCCTCTTTTATGTGTCCACATACTGCTCCAAATAACTCTGTGATAATTGTTATCTGCATCACAATGAATACTTCTCTAGCATGCTGGCTACACTATAAGGTCACAGAGGCCAGGAACTACATCTTAGACTTCCGATTATTTATCCCTTGGAATGGTGTCTAGCCTGTAGTATATTTTTGTTGTTTCTTTTATAATGAAATGGAATTAGAATAAGTGTAATTAAACAAAAGGTAGACAATTTAACTCTGTTTAGAAGAATATTTGCTGTTTCCTCTGTTTTAATTATTCCTTCTAGATATTCATTTAAAATTTACCAGATGAGGTGGTAATGAAATTTTTCAATAAGAGTTTATTACTTGTGTTTGTAAGTAGAGCAGTAGCTCAACTGTTGAGTTCAAATTGTATTCTGCAACATATAAAATTTAGGTCAGTTCTTTCATTTGTTCACTGAAAGTTTTTGCCTATGGAATAAAAACAAGATTTTTTTATAATAGTGAGAAAAAGTTGGCAATATTTTACATCTGGTATAAGAAAAATGTCTTATAGATACACATTTGAATTTTTAGTTTAAATCATATAATATCTCAAAGAAGTAAAAATCCTGTCACTCAGATTTAATTGATGATTCCCTTTGTTATATGTGAGTCATAATGACTTTCTAAAGAAATGTTCCAAATACATTTAAAAGCTTCCCCCATTCTGTTCTTATCATTCTGCTTCTAGATGTAACAATTCATTCATTCGTTTATGCAAGATAATTATTGAGGACTGTGATAATTAACATTTATGTCAACCTGGGTAAGAAACATCCAGTTGATTGGATTAATGTAGTTCTGGGTGTGGACAATAGACTTGCTGAAGAGGGAAGACCCTGGGTGACACCAACCAACAGGCTTGTAGCCTGAATGAAATAAAAAGAGAAAGGAGGAGCAAGGCTTGTAGCTGTTTCTTCGGAGGAATTTCAGTCTTTGCCTTTGCCCTGGACATCCGTCTCCTGGCTTCTAGGGCAGGCCCTTCTGCCTTCCACTGAAGACCCTTTGGCTTTCTGATATGGACTCACACAGGACTCTACAGTGAGCACCAGGTCTTTGACTTTTGAGTGGATTCTTGTAATCTCCAGTTCGTAGAGGGGTCTTTTGGTTTCTTCTACACCTAATTCTGCAGGTGGCCATTGTAAGCCTACCTCGTAAATCATGGTCTATATATCTATATCTATGTCTGTGTCTATGTATACATCTACATCTACATCTATATTCATATCTGTATCTATATCTATAATCTCTCCTAGATACAGGGAATAGCTATAAACATTCTGCTCTTTTGAATTGTACAGTCTATTTCTGATTTTAAGCTCCATTCTCCAAATAAATGTTTATTATGCCAAAATATGGATTTATATATTTATTGTATGTATATGTACTAATAAATGACAATATATGCATTATAAATTAAAACCTATGTATTTTATTAGCATATGAACTTAGTATAAACTATATTGAACGTTATATTAAATGTTATACTACATAGGGTATGTTTTCCCAACTTTTCTTCTTTATAACTATGGCTTATGGTTTCCCCTTTTCATTCTACCAAATTCACTCATTCTATAGTATTTCATATGCTTAGGCAACAGGTAACTCATTGGTTGATCATAAGGTTATTTTCACCACTACCATATCACAAATAACGCATGAACTTTTTTTTTTTTTTTTTTTGCGGCACCAAGGATTGAACTCACGACCTTGTGCTTGCCAGGCAGGCGCTTAGACCGCTGAGCTAGATCCCCAGCCCCTGCATGAACATTTTTTAATATGTTTCTTTGTTCATATGAATGTTTCTTGGATGGCTACATAGGGATGATATCACTGGGTCAAAGAACAGGAACAGCTTCAGTTACTGGAATCACTCGAAAAAGTGGGTGGAACAATTTACACTTTTATTGTCAATGTATGACTCTTCTTTCCTCACATAACTGCCTCAAAAATACCTACAGAATATTTTTTATTGAATGTCATGGATGACTTCAAAATATTTACCTTGTTTACCGGTCACTTGATTTTCTCTCCTGAGAATTTCCTGTTTCTACTT
>RJWT010013487.1:0-21816 GCA_004365215.1 Cuniculus paca | reverse complement strand
GTGTTTAATTTTAAGGGTAATACACAAATTTCTGCATATTGTCAGTCATCTTCTTTCTAATCTAACTCTCATCTTCCTTTCTTATCCCATTATTTACATATTTTCCATGTGCTATCAGCATTCCCACAGCTTAAATTGCCTACAGAAGCTCATCTGGATTTCACACCCTTCTATGATGGTTTCCCTTGAGTAAATCTCCTTACCCCTCTGTTAACAAGCAGATTTCTTCTTGTGTTGCAACTCTGTTTAATATCTCTTTCTCTAGGAGACTTTTGAAGAAGACTGGCCCCTTACTAACCAGTACTCCACCACAGTCTAGTTAATTCCTGTTCAATGTGATGTCGTTTCTTTATAAGCTATATCATAGGAGTCTTTATAGGGCAATTGACATCTTACTTTTCCACCTCCTTTAATAAGGTTCATAAGTTGCTTTGAGCAGGGATTTGTCTTTCATCTCTAATTACTAGTAATTTAATAATTCCTAACATACTTTTACTCACTTTTCAGAAGATATTTTATGAAAGAAGTCATGAATATGAGAGATTAAGAATGAGTTAATTTTAGAAACAACATAGCTGTTAAGTATGAAATGTAAGTTAAGAAAACAGTTATCTAAGTCAGGTATTAGAGTGGTATTCCCATATAATTTGGCTACAAGAGAAAGAAGAAAGAAGAAGACAATGAATAAGGGGGAGAACTAATGATATTGTTTATTAAATGAGGAGTATTTTAAAATGTGTGCATACATGTACATCTTAGAAAATAGGGGAGATATGAATACATTTGAAGACAGACATATATTCTAAAGTACACCCAAAGAAGTTTTCCTTCTTAGAGGTGGTTTTAAAGTCTAGCACTTTTATGGAATTTACAGATGACAAAACAGTACCCCATAGCCTATGTTTTTATTTTCAGAATAACTTTAAAATGCAGATATTACCATTATTCTTTTATAAGTATGAAAGTGAGGCTCAAAGAGATCATGACCTTTTCTACTTTATTTGTTGTATAGGTATACACGATATGCCATATTATTTTATTTCAGAAACCTGAATACTAACAGATATAATGAATGAGAGTTATTAGGTTTAATGCACAAAAGAATATTTGCTTAAGTAATATATGCACCCATAGAAATTTTTTTCAACTGCAGCTTTTCTACTTAAATAAAATTTTCAAGAGATGCAAAATCATGCATAGCTATATCAAGTTATTGAAATTCAAACAACTATGTACATATATACTTACTCACTTTAAACTGTTTAATATAACCCTTATTCTTCCTCTAGATTTGAAGAAGATATAGTTATTTAATTTAGCTTGAACTTATTCTTCACATGAAAAGCATTTAGAGTTAAACCAGTGTGAGTGTCGAATATTACAGAAGGTTTTCTTCTGTGACACCAACACTTTCTCGTTAAAGTGTCACATTCACATCTCCATACTAAAGCTGATCCAACCTTAGTCCTTGGGACTTGAGGGTATCCTAGTGTCAAGAGCCCTTCAAGATCCCTGTCTTTAGCCTTTAATCTTTTCTGTAGTTGGAGAGATTTGACTACTTCTAACTTAATAAGATGTTGAATTTGGTTAACTTTATAGTTCTTCCAATTAGCTGAGTGTTTTTTTTGAAGCCTTTAATCTTGTCTAAATTTGTGGGAAAGTAGAGAGAGGAAGAAAAAGACACTTACTTAAAAAAAATTACGACTCACAGTAGACTTGACTGAAATGGTGTCATAATCTGACAATGTAAAATTTAGTTTAATTATATGATATTATATGCTTCTAAATGAGCACCATTTTATCGAAGATTGGAAAGAATTTGAAATTGAAGAAGTTTTATGATGAGACTAGTGAAAAGGAAGTTGCAACAGTCTTGTATCAAACACGATATTTCTTCAATATTTCCAAAGCTCCTCAAAACTAAAGCAAATTTATGCCTATTCCATTGCATCTCTTTTATGTTTGTGGGTAGATATATGTATGTCCATGTATTTATATTATTTTTAAGGCCTCCTAGTAAGAGTTACAGTTTGTTCTTTTTGTGATAACCATAGTAGTCCAATGTCTAAATCACTAAGCAATGCCAGTTACTTATAGCAACTTCACTAACTTGTTAACTACTAATTTGTGTAACACTCCATTGATCTGGGAAGATCAAAGAAAACTTCACACTATCTTGGAAAACTAAGTTGAAACAGAAAGGATTTATTTAATTTTCTATTTACCTCCACAGGCATAAAAATGCTGCAGTTAAATTATATATCAGAACTTTAAGAAGATAACTTGTTTTTCTTGCATTATATAAAGTCTTCATAAAATAGTATATTAGTATATAAATAAGATATCAATTTAATTACTGGAATCATTTAACTTCTTGGAGCTATCTCAGAAAATTATATAATTTAATAAAAATATAGCACTTTAGCTACTTCAGTAAAAACAATTGTACTCACTATAAACGTGCCTATTTGTGAACATATAGACATATATAGTGACCCATATGAAAAATTTAAAATAGCATTTAGATACAGTTTTCAGAAAAAAATAAATGAAAATGCACAACTATCAAAACAAATCATGAAGTCGATGTTAGAAAAGTGTTCATGCTACAGAGGACTGACTGAATGAATCTCACAGTTGTGTCTAGTCCTTGTTGGAACCAGCTCAAAACAAGAAATTCATCCTCAACTTGGCAAGTGTTTGCCAAGGTTTAAGTACTCGCTACACCCTAAGGAGCTGTCCTACCAATGAGCTGGAGCTTGTAAAACTGTGTGTAGGCCAGATTAACAATAAGGGTGTTTGACATCTGTCAAAACCTTGTGTAGGGGAAATAAATCACTGATGATAAATTGAAGACTTAGTCCTGTGTTATGCATACTTACAGGATCCAAATTAATATTACAGCATGGTACAGGAACTCAAGCCAATAAATTAGCATAAAATAAAATAATTTACATTTCCAGCACTCTTGAGGTGGAAATAAAAGCATCTGTCCCAACCTTTCACAACTCAGGTGTTAACAGCACTGTCATAGAAAACGTACCTCCTTGAATAGAGTTAACATCACTTAGGAAAGCCAATAATTAATAAAGAAATAAGTTACAATGTAAAATGAAAGGAGAGTTTGTTAATGCAAAAAAAGAAAAAGAAAAAGTTTTCCTTCCAAATCAGAAAAGATGGTACCACTTGAAAATACAGAGACATTTTGGATTTTGGAGGTGGTAAAATAAGATACATGAATAAATAAAAATAATAGTAGAATTTGAAATAAAAGCAAGCAGTTTTGAGAAAGCTAAGTAGAAGTAAATTTGCACTTTAGAAAGAATGTGGTAATTATAATTTAAAAATAATATTAAATTACAGTAAAAAATTGAACTAGTATCCACAATGGTAATATCAAACAGAATAACATTCTGAGTAATATAAGTGTTAGAAATATTAAATTTAGAACTGCATGTAAATCAAATACTTAGCACAATTTCTGAGGCATAGATCACAACCTAAGTAGCATTAATTTTTATTTTATTTTTATAAAGTTTTCATAGTTTTGTTATTTGGTGTACCACTATTATTACTACTTTTTCAACCTCATTCTGGAATACAGTTGTGAATCCCTGACCCAAAGTTTATTTTATTTAGTGACATTCACATACAACTTTTTCCTTCAAACTGATCTCTGCTATAGTCCATACTTTCTGTATTTACATGTCAAATGTCAGCACTGAGACTGTGATACTGTGATTTGCTTTCTCACACTGACATGTCTAACACATTTACTATTCACTGTTACACACTGAGCATTCACTGATCTCATTAGGATGGAGAATTTATGTACTCAGAATGATGCATAACAAAACTCAATAATGTGTGCACGATGTGCTTTTTTAAGAAAAAGAATTATCCAACTTTGAAAGAATGTCTGGAATATGACTGGTGGATGCAATTTTTTGACACTCTAATAAAACTTTTAGTACCATGTTTAATGAGATATCAAGGATAGACACTAAGGCCAATTATTTTCATTTCTTCTTCTTTTGGTTCACTATCAAGAAAAAGTGGAAATAAAAATTGCTACTGGTAAATATTTATTGAAAGCTTATATTTTTCCAAAAGTATTGTTCTTAGAGATTCATTCATATTAACTTATCAATACTTTTGTATAGGACAAAACTGAATCATATATAGGTCAATAATTTAGCTAAAAATCAAATGGTTAAATTACAAATTCTGATTCTTATCCCATGCAGAAATTCTGGAAGATAACTTTAAATGATGATGATCAATACCAAGAAATCTTAAAATAATGTTTATTACAGGCACTGAATTACTTACTAAAGAGAATGATTTATATTTTCAAGCTTTGAAAGTGGAATCATCATATTTAATGATTTCTGCCAAGATAAAAAAAATTTCAGGGTTAATAAACAGCATACAAGTATGCTTTACTGAAATATTAGTGTCTATAAATAAGAAATGAAGAGAATATATAAAAGATGAGAAATCAGCAGAATAGTTTGATGAAATGAATTTTATTAAGTTTTATGGAAATGCATTTAAAAGTCAACCTAATAGCTATTTTAAAAGATGTAAACTACAGAGTAAGACACAAAATCAGAAATTAGAGCATCATCAGCATTGATACCTAATGTTTTTAACAACTGTATAGCAAATATTCTTCTTCACTTTTTTTTCAGAATAAGATATCAACACATTTTTAAATACAGATATTATATTTGTTCATCAATGGGTCATTCTGCTCTTGAATTTCTAAATGTTCCATCATTCATATTTTCTAATAATTTCAGTAAAAAAAGTTTAAAAACTAAATTGAATAGATTCTGGGACGTTTTTCTAGTCTAATTCATAGGGAGTCAAGTGTATTTCCTATGTTCCTGCATTTCTGTAGTCATCAGAGTATGTTGAATCCCCATGGACAGCTGCACATATGACATATGTGTATATGAATGTGGGTGTGTGTGTGTGTGCATGCATAGGTAGACTGATGTCCACTTTGTTGGTTTGTGAAATCCTCCTAAGACTTTCCAGAGAGGCAAGATTTAATTTGATAAAATGTTACTCCAGAATGACACACAATTTATACATTTATCTATGCAAACAGAATTATAGTAGGCACACTTTTGAAATAACTATGAGGCTGCTCATTCTTTGTCATAAAATTGGCCAAATCCAAGTAGATATGTAACTACAAATATGCAGTAAAAGCCAAAAAGTGACTTTACATTTTGGCTACTTCATATGAAATAATAGACCATTTATAGTGGATATGTTTAATATTCAATATTTTAAATGCTATTGTAATAGTATTCAATTATTTTAAGAGTATTATTTCTTAGGGCAAAATCTTTTTTGTGGGCTGCAAGAATGGGGACAGCCAGACCCAAGCCTCTCCCTGTGAGTCAGAACCATTTGTGGACTGTGGGGGCAGAGAACAAGGCCCCAGCAGGAATCACGGTCCACCTGTTAACAGCTCCATGTGCAGGCTGGCTGCAGCAGGGGAACAGCCAGATCCCTGCTCCTTCTGGCTCATGTGCTGGCAAACGAGAAGTACCAGTCCCCCGCTCCACGTGCCTGTAAGCCACCTGCTGATCCTGAGAAACACAGGTTGTGGTGATAGCTAGCAAGGTGAAATGCGATGGGATGCCTATTGTGCTTTGATGTTTCACTGAGCTTGCAGGTCTAAGGCCAGTGGTCTGATCATCTGTTCAGAAGATAGCAGTACACAGTGTGGCATCTAGGGGGGATCCCCTTTAAGGGTGGTAGCCATTGTTGATTCCCTATAGTTTTGTTTTGAAGTCCTATATCACTTTCATTGTTTTGTTGGGTTGGGTTTTATTCTCTTCTGTTTTGTTTGATTATGTTAAATTAGATGGCATGAGCAGCTATTTCAAAGATAGCAAGATATATTATGATAGCCATTTTGGATTTACTATTATCTTGTTTTGATTTGAAGTCCTTTATTGCATCCACTGTTTTGTTTTTATTGTTTCTATTCTATTCTGTTCTGTTTGATTTTTACTATATCCGAAGGTATCTGCAGCTATTTTGAAGACAACAAAAGGCAATATGACAACTATTGTTGATTTTGTAATGTTTTGCAGTCCTGTATCACTTACACTGGTTTGTTTTTTACTGGTTTTATTCTGTTTCATTTTCCTTGGTTTTATCCTCTGTAAAATTAAAAAAAAAAATCTATCATGGAAGGCTGAAGAGTCCCAGGGGGAAGCTAAACAGTCTGCCCCAGAAGCCAGAAGATGACATCCAATTGAAGGAGAATACTGGAGTTCCTCTGAAGAACCAGCAATCAGTCGTTCCTCATTTGCCTTTTATTGTATACAGGCTACTTCCCTTGAGTGAGTGTAGCACTCATATCATCTGCTTGCCCTCCTTTTGCACAGGCTGAGGGTGTTACAAAGTAAGGACCCTGACCCCCTGCTGAACTACTTAAACTTCTAACCTTCTCAAGTTGACCCAGTGTATCAACCATCACACTTGCAATCCAAAGTATAGGAACAAAACATTATAAATAATTCCGGACATGATAAAGGACTCTTCCCCCAAAATACTCATCTGATTTGTGCCTTTACTCTTACTTGAGCTTTTAGTGTCACCAAATTACATATCCACATTAAGTACTCCGAATTAGCTCATTCAACCCTCATCCTCCTTTTTAGTATGCAGGGGTCAGAAAGTTATAAAATATAATTCTTAGACTTCCTTGCAGCCAGAGTTGCACACCAGAAAACTATAATCTAAGCCATAGAGGAAGACACACAGGATGACATGCCATTTTGCTGGTGTGCGCAACAGTACTGGCAAAGAGGAGTGGGTTCAAAAATAGACACCTGCAATATCAGCTTCCTGAGTGCGCAGTTCCTTGACCTTTGCAGAGGCAACTACTCCCTTGGCCCTGTTTGATTTTGGGAGTTATTCTTGAAGGTCAGCCCAGAGGGCAACTGTTCACCTCCCCATGGTACAGTAAACCATCAAACCCTTCAATAAATCTCTTTTAAGCTTACTGAATATATTCTGTTCTTCTGATGTGAGAAACTGAAAGTGTAAATAAGAACCAAAATGTATAATAGCCATTGTGAAATAGTAAGAAATTGCTCAAAAGGAAAAGAGAACTAGAAAAAGGAGAAAGGTAAGAATGTAAATTAAAAACATGAGCAAAGAAGGATAAACTGGAAACAAGGCTTTGTAAATAAGGAGGGGAAGAGGGGGTGAAGGGAGGGAAGGGGAATGGGAGAAGAAGGAATCAAACTATATCATGTGCAAGTAGAAATTCGCTATGATGAATGTGATCTTTACATATATCTAAATTGTACCAATAAACTGCACAATATTAACAAAAGATTCTATATTTAGGTACAAAAAAAAGAGTCTGTATTTAATCCTATGTTTGATTTAGGATCATTTGTCAAAGATCAAATAGCTTAATGTGTCTGTCGTTGTTTCTGCATCTTTCTGTTCTATTGATTCACATAGTGAGTTTCTTTGCTAGCATTACAGTTTTTATTACTGTAGTTTTTAAGGAGTTACATTACTGTAGTGTGGAGAAGTGTAGTGTAGTATCCTGGAGTTTGAAACCTCTTTCCTTACACTTGTCCAGGATTGCTTTTGCTATTCTTGGTCTTTTCTTGCTCCATGTGAATTTTAGAATTGCTTTCTTCAGTTTTGTGAGCAATGCTGTTGGTATTTTAATTGGGATTGCATTATGTCTGTATATCAGTTTTGGAAGTATGGACATTTTGACAATATTATTTCTGCCTATCCATGAAGAAGGTGCACACTTTTATTTTCTGATTTCCTCTTCAATATCCTTTTTTCATAGTAATTAGTCTTCATTGTTCAAGTATTGTATGTACTTAATTTTGTTAGGTCCTAAATATTTAATTTTTCATGATGTTATTATATATGTAACTGATTCGAATTTCTCAGCTGGTTTATTATTGGCATAGAGGAAAGCTATTGATTTCATGTATAGTATTTGTATCCTGATACTCTGGTTATTAATTCTAGGAGCTTTATAATAGAATTTTTTGGGTCTTCTATGTAGAGAGTCATGTCATCTGCAAATATGATAACTTGGTTTCTACCTTCCCTACACATATTCCTTTTATTTTTTACTCTTGTCTGATTGCCCTAATATTTCAAGTGTTATATTGAATGGGATTGATGATAGTGAACATCCTTGTTCCTGATTTTAGGGGAAAGCTTTCATTTTTTCCCATATATTATGATGTTCACAATACGTTTGTCATAAATGGTTTTTACCAGACTAAGTTCTGTATCTGTTTTCTCTAGGGTTTCTATCATGAATAAAGGTTGAATTTTGTCAAAGACTTTTTCTGCATCAGTTGAGACTATCATGTGATTTTTGTCCTGCCTTGGTTTATGTGATGTAGTACATTTTCTAGTTTGCACATGTCAAGTCACCTTTTATCCCTTGGATGCAGCAAGTTTGAACATGACATTGGGCAGTTTGTAGTATTTTGCTTGTCATTAGTTTTTGAAGAATATTCTGTCTGAAAGATACTGACCTGTAATTCTTTTTTAAAATTTTTTTTGTTTTAAAGA
Source organism: Cuniculus paca (assembly GCA_004365215.1). Taxonomy (NCBI): domain Eukaryota; kingdom Metazoa; phylum Chordata; class Mammalia; order Rodentia; family Cuniculidae; genus Cuniculus; species Cuniculus paca. Next base: position 13,218 of record RJWT010013487.1, on the reverse strand, counting down.
GATTAAAACAAAACAAATCAGAACAGAGCAATGCAAGCAGCACAGGACTTCAAAACAAGGTGACAGGAAATCAACAGTGGCTACCATAATGTCTCTTTTTTCTTCAAAATAGTTGTGCATGCCTTCACACACAATAAATTCAAACAAAACAAAACAAAACAAAACAAAACAAAAAAACCCAATCAAAACAAAAAAGAAAGCATTATGAGACTTCAAAATGAGACAATAGGAAATCAACAAAGGCAACCATCACGTCTCCCATTTTCTTCAAAATAGTTGTCCATACCTTCACACATAATGAAATCAAATTATAAAAAACAGACTAAAACCAATCAAAATAAAAGAATGAAAGCATTACAGGACTTCAAAACCAGATAACAGGAAATGAACAGTGGTTACTATAGTATCTCATTTTCTTCAAAACAGTCATCCATACTATCACACATAATAAAATCAGAACAGAATAAAGCCAATCAAAAAAAAAGAATAAAAGCATTATAGGACTGCAAAACAAGATGATAGAAAATCAACAATGGCTACCATAATGTCTAGTTTTCTTCAAAATAGTTGTTCATACCCTCACACATAATAAAATTAGATAAAACAAAACAGAATAAAACCAATTAAAAGAATGAAAGCATTATAGGACTACAAAACAAAATAATAGGAAACCAACAATAATTACCATAATATATCTCATCATGTTCAAAATAGCTGCCCTTATCATCAGATACAGTAAAATCTAACAAAACAAGACAGAAGAAAACCAAACCCAACAAAACTGTGAAAACAATATAAGAGTTCAAGACAAAACAATAAGAAATTAACAGTGGTTACCACCTTCCCCTCCTAAGTGTTTCGTCCCCTATCACTTTCATAATATCTAATGTGGGGTTTGGATCCCACTAACTCCTGCTTTTTATGCTAGTGTTCGCCCATATGAATTCAAACCGTTTCACCCATGAACATGACCTCCAGGTGCATCCATTTACTTAAAAGAGCCTCGAGATTATCCTCCTTTATAGCTGGGTAGCTTTCCATTGTATGAAAATACCATATCTTTCCTATCCATTTTGCAGTTGATGGGCAAGTTACCCTTTGTTTGTTCTGGTCTACTGTCACATGGAACAATTGTTTTCTCTCCTTTGATTTTCAGTCTATGAATTTCCTTCTGAGTTAAATGTGTTTCTTGTATACAGTACACTGATGGATCTTGTTTCATGATCCACTCTCCTTGTGTTTCTTTTTATTGGTGAATTGAAGTCATCTACATTAATGATTACAACCAGCATGCATTGGTTCATCTCTGCCATGCTATCCTCTTGCTGTTGGCCCTCCACTTTTCCCCTTCATTCAATTGCCTGTCTTGTTTGGTGATCCTCCTCTGCTGCTGTTCCTGGAACTAAGGTCTTCTTTATCTCTCTCTAGAATATCCTTCAGCAATCTCTGTCGGGTTGGGTTGGTGGTCATGAATTCCTTCAGCTTTTCTTTATCATGAAGTATGTTATTTTTCCCTCAATGAAAGATAGTTTTGCAGGGTACATCAATCTGAGTTGGAAGTTGTTTTCTTTCAGAGTTTGAAACACTTCACTCTAAACTCTTCTTGACTTGATGGTTTGTGTTGACAAGTCTGCTGGGATTCTGATTGGTTTTCCTCTATAGGTGATCTGTTTCTTTTCTCCAACAGCTTTTACTATTCTGTTCTTGTACTGAATTTCTGGGTTCTAGATTATTATATATCTGGGTGTAGATTTACTTTAGTTATGGCTAGTTGGCGTTCTATATGCCAGATCTTTTTCCCATGTTTGGGAAGTTTTCTGCTATTGCTTCTGGAAATAGCATTTTTATTATATTTGTGTTGGTCCCTGCTTCTTCACTGATACCTATCACTCTCAAATTATTTTTCTTTGCATCATCTTACAGCCACTGAATTGTTATTACCTAGTTCCTTGTTATTTTAAAGAGATCTTTCCTTTCATGATTGCTAGCTGCAATCCAGTCTTCAAAGTCTGAAAGTCAATCTTCAATCTCTTTCAAGCAGTTTTGCCAGCTTTTGATGAAGTTTTTAACTTCCTTGATATCTCTTTGAATCTGTTTCATGCATTGTAATTCCTTTCAATATTGTTCATTCATGGTTTCCATCATTTCCCTATGCTCCTCTTTTATCTATGTCTTCTTTAGATATACTGAGAAATTCTTTCATTATGTTCGTGATTTCTTTTTTTACCTGAGTCATTATTTCTGATCTGATTACTTTTACAGTCTCATGAAGTTGTTTCTTTACTTCAGTTGCTATCCTCTCAGAGATTTCAGGTGTGTGACTTTCATTTTCTTCCTTGACTATGTCTCCCAGACTTGTTCTGTGTAGGCTGGAGGTCTGAGATTGCCTTTGGTCCTTCATCTTGACATTTTTCTGTGTTCCTGCAGAAGAGTTAATTATGGAGTCCCAGGCACTTCCCACATTGGCTGCCCCTCCGGAGTGTAGGAGAGTAGGACAGGCACCTGGGTTGCACTGACTACAGGTTTACAGAGAGGTAGCAGGGCATGGGGTGGGCTTCTCTAGACCCATGCAGCTACACTGGGGCTTCCTTGATGGCCAGGGGTGCCTGGTGGTGCGGCTGCTTCTTCTCTTAGCCTGCATGTCTATACTGGAACGCCCATGATGGTGGCAGGCACACATGGGTATGTTTGTGTGATTCTCCTGGTGGTGATGGCTGCCTGAAGGAAGTAAAAGTCTCCAATGGTGGCCTGCAAGCACACAGGGCTTACCTGGCTGCGTGTCCCTGCTCCTGCTTGCTGCCCACAGGAAACAAGGCTTCTGGTGGTGGCACCCAGCAGGTGGAGGCAGATCTGGCTGGGTCTCTCTGCTCATGCTGGCTGCCCATAGGAAACAAGCCTTCTGATCAGTAGTTCTTTTTAGATTGAGTCATTTTCTGGTTTTGGAATGAGGAACCCTATCATTGAAATTTCATTAAATAGTTTGTGTAGTATTGGTATTAAATCTTCCCTAAAACATATAGCATTTGCAATAAATCTATAAGGACCTGGGTGTTTCTTTTTTAGTTGGTAGGTTTTTTATTATTTCCTCAATCCATTGCCTATCATTGAATTTTTCAAGGTTTTTATGTCTTCTTCACTCAGTTTTGGTAATTCATACATATCTGGGAATCTAGTCATATCTTTTGAGTTTTCAAATTTATTAGAATTGGAAAATTCGAAGTAGTTCTCAAAGTAATTTCTAATGACATTCCAGATTTTGGCAAAAATCTTTGTGATTTTACCTTTTTAATTTCCAATTGCATTGATGTGGGTCTTTTCTTTCATTTTTTTGGTAAGCTTAACTAGGAATTTATTTTGTGTATTCTATCAAAGGATCACTCTGATTCATTGATTCTTTAGTCTCATTTTCACTAATGTCTTCTCTAAGTTTTATAATTTCCTTCCCTGTTAGCTTTCAATTTCTACTATTTTGAGGTGTATTATATAGTTATTTATTTACACTTGATCTATTCTTCTGACGCAGACATTCACAGATGTAAGCTTCTTTCTTAGGACTGTTTTCATTGTGTCCCATGGGTTAAGGGATGTTGTAATGATATCATTTTACTATAGGAACTAATTTCTTCCTGAATTTCATTTGTGATTCACTGATTATTCAAGAGAAAATTATTTAATTTCTATGTACTTGCATAATATCTGTGGTTTCTTTTGCCATTGATTTCTAGTTTCATTACATTATGATCTAATAATATTTAGGAGATAAATTTGATTCTTTTGTAATTACTGAAGCATGATTTGTCAGGACACATTTGCACTATTTTGGAAAAAGTCCTGTATGTTTCTGAGAAAAAAGTGTAGTCTTTTGTTCTTGGCTGAAATGATCTGTAAATATCTATTAAGTAATTTTGTTCAGTGGTTTGGTGTAACTGATATTTCTTTTTCAAAGTTTTGTCTATTTCATCTGTCTACTTGTGACAGTAGAGTATTGATGTCTCCCACTGTAATTGTATTGGTGTTTGTCTGCTATTTTATGTTCAGTAGTATTTGTTTTATAAAATGCATCTGCCTGTGTTTGCTGTGTATATGTTTATAATTGTCATCTCCTGTTCAACTGTTCCTTTAGCTAATATTTAGTTACTTTTGGTTCTTCTGATTGGTTTGTTTGGAAGTCCAGATTGAAAGAAATTTGGATAAGTACCTTTTTTTTTCTGAGTTTCTCTTACATGGCATATTGTTTTCCATCTTTGATTTTCAAACTGTGAATTTACTTTTAGATTAACAATTTCTTGCACATAGCATATTATTGGTGTTTGTTTCTTGATTCCTTCTGCTAGTATGTATGTTTTGATTGGGGAATTGAAACCATTCCTAGTGGGAGTTATCGCTGCAAGTTACTGACTTTATTCCTGTCACTGCACTATTTCCCTACTGCAGATTTTCTTTTACCCCTTTAACACCTAACTTCTCACTCTGCCTGGTACATTCATTCTATTAGATTTTTTGGAATTTTTGGCTTCATTGTCTCTTTTTAGGATATCCCTGAAAATTTTTTTTGTAATACTGGTTTGGTATTCATGAATTTCTTGAGGTGCACTTTCTCATGGAAACACATTTCTCCATCAATTTTGAAAGATAGTTTTGCAGGATATATAAGCCTAGTTTGGAAGTTGTTTTCTTTTTAGGGTTTGAAACACTTCACTCTAAGCTCTCCTGGCCTTTAAGGATTGTTTTGAGAAGGCTACTGCAATTCCCAATGGGTTTAACATTATAAATGATTTATTTCTTTTCTTCAACAACTTTTAAGATTTTTTTCCCTGTGATGCACTTTTGAGATTTTGACTATGATGTGTTGTGGAGAAAATCTTCTTGGTCATGACAATTTGGGGCTCTATTTGCCTCTTTAATTTGTATGTTTAATTCTTCCCCTATATTTTGAAAGTTTTCTGCTATTATTTCTGTCAATGTGACGTTTTATGACACTTGTGCTGTCTTCCAATTTTTCAATAATTTCAATTAGTCTTCAATTAGTCTTTTTTGTGTTATCTAGCATCTTTGGATCCAGTTTTCATGTTCTCTTGAACAGTTGTTCTCTTACAAAGGCCCTGTCTTCTAGTTCTGACCTCCTTCTGTCCTCTCATTGATCTGATGACAAAAGTTCTGATCAAATTTTTATGATCTAGATTTCTGTTTGGAACATTTCATAGAATCTAGTTCTTTGCTCAACTAGTTATTCATGTGTGGCATTGTTTTGTCCAGCTTTGCTTGCTTTTTATTATTGTCTTCTGTAACTCCCTTATTGCTGTGTTTACTACAGCCATTATCTGCTTAATTATACCTTGAATTCAGTGAGCATCTTGTTGATCTTTTTGAAAAACTTGTGTTATTCTGTTGATTAATTTGGCTTTTTTGGCTTTTGCTTTTCTTTCCCTCATTGCCCATGCATCAGCTTTGGGGGAGTGCAGAGGTTCAGAATCCATTCTGTTGCTTGTCTTCTCATGTTTCTATTGTTTTGATTTGTTTGCTCATTTGTTTTGCTTTATGCTGAGTTTTGTTGGTGCTTTCAATGGGACAATTTTGATCCTAGCATGATCTCTGCAGTTAGTGTCTGATTTTCAATGATGTACTAAGGATGCGGCTAATTATAGTCCTTTCCTTCTGTTCCAGATCCAACCATCTCTGTTAATTTGTGATGGGAGGATGCAGGGTAACTGATCAGCTTTCAGTTCTCAGTGAATGGATGGCAGTATTGTTAATGATGCAAAAGTAATCCAGATATTGGCATACACACAAAACTTATTAATAGCAACAAGTATGCCTCCTTGGGGAATAACAAATAGATCACCAACAAAAATATCATCCAAGACAAACTATAGGAAAAATATCTATAACTACAGTTTAAACACTAAGGCAAATCAAATATTGACATGTAGTAAATATATATTAATGTGATACCTATGCCTCCACTAATAATAGAAATAATTTGACAATAATAGCATAGAGTTAACTAACATCTGAAGATTGATAAAGCTTAATGGTTATACTAGTAAAGATATAGGAGCATCAAATGGGAAAATGAGAGAAGATAATTTGGAACAATTACATAATGAAATATGAAGAGGACAGAAAAGGAAGCAGTAAATGTATACTAAATGTAATACGAAGAATATAAAAAAGAGAGAAAAGGAAGAAAACAGTAATATTCCCCAACCCTAACAAACTAATGAAGAAGAAAAATAAAAGAAAGTGAAAAAAAAGAGTCCAAAATAGAAAAACAAAAAATAAAAAATTCTAAATTCTCTGTATTTATGAATGAGCAAGTTCTTTTCAGAATCTGTGGTTTTAGAGTCCAGTAAGTCACAGTTTTCTCTGCCCCACTCTCTAGCCTGTGACTTTGTGAGGTGCCCCTGTTACAGAGGCTCTTCCGTCTGTTTACCTCATGCCATGACCACCTTCAAAGCTGAGTTGTGACCTTGCTCATGCCGTTGGATGGGAAGGCAATCAGACCTCAGATCTGTGGTGGATGAAGGCAGCAGAGAGAAAATTTAAACAGTCCATTCAGTGCCAGCGCTCTCACATTCACATATTTGAGTACAGCATAAGCCCTGCTGGCTTCTCCCCATGCAAGGCGGGATCTGTGTCCTTCTTGCCCTGAGTTTAAAGTTCTCAGGGGTTCTATGTCTAGCACATCCCCTCTTGAAATTTCTCCTGTGGCTGTCTCTTACCCATCACAGTGGGGAGTTTACAATAGGAGCTCTGGCATGATGTCTTTGCTGTCCCGAGTCTCAGTCTTAAATACCCACTTCCCCAAATAGCATCTGATAAAGCACTCTCTGGCAATATGATGGGCACTGTAGTGAATTCCCTATCCAGCTGTTGCCTGCTGTGTGGAAAGTCACCTTGGATCAAAATCCCAAGCTGCTTTTGGAGTCCACCACAGACATAGGCACCTCAGGTGACAAGGGCTACTGGCCCAGACCCTCACTTCACTTTGGACCTAGAAGCCCTGGTTGCTTACCTGTCATCTACATAGGTCAGTTCCCTTTCTCAGAAGCTAGAGTGAGCACTGGACTGCATCATTATGTTCTGTGCATTGTGGTTCATTTCTCCAACTTCTCTGTACCTTTTAACTTTCTTAGAATTCTACTTTTTTTCCTAGAAATTTCCCTATTTTCTCTTCATCAAGTTGTTATTTTTCAGGCATGTCGATTCTGGATCTTCTCAAGGTGGAATTTTGCTGCTGATTGCTACCCTGCTGTTTGCACTTTTTTCAAAGTTCCTTAAAGCATCACAAAACAACACTGTGTTTTGCAGTAATACAATTTCTTCTTTAGTAATTAAGATGAAGAAGTACAAAATGTGATTTTTAAATTTAAACAAATCACTACAGAGATTTGAAATAAATTATAGCTATTGAAGACACTGAATTTACTGTATTTGAAAATCAAGGATAATGCTGTCAAAAGTCCTAAACCATCAAAAAAATGGAAACACTGCAGTTACATGGAGATAGTTTATTAATAGCCTTGACACACACTGAATAGGCATGTAGGTATAATGTACTTTACCAGTTAGAATCTAATTTTCTCTTTACCAAATAAATATAATAATATCCACAACATTCAAAAATGAGTATTGAAATAAATTAAATGAAGCAAAATAAAATAAAAAATTCTTTCATACAAAGTAGTGCATAAGACTCAGTACACACTAAAAAAATGACTCAATTGACAATGAAAATGTGATATAACATGTTCTTAAAGCATGCACAAAATCACAGCAATCAATGCAAAATACAGTGGTTTTCACTGACAATTTAATTTGTTTAAGTTTTAAAATGATTTTAGTATTATTTCAAACTGCAATTTGTGATCATAAGTATAGTTTATGAAAAGCATAATGCACATTATTTTAAAACTCTGTTATGAAAACAATACTAAGTAATTGTGAGTCAAGCTGTTACCTAAGGTTCTTTGTGGGGTACTGTGTTTGTGAGAGCCAGCCTTTTTTTTTTTTGATGGGGTCCTCCAGCAGTGTCATTCAGACTGACCTTGAGCTCACTAGGTAGCCCTGGCTGACCTCAAATTCATGGCGATCCTCCTGCTTCAGCCTCCCAGGTGCTGCGATTGCAGGTGTGCACCACCATGTCCTGCTCAGTATGCTTTTTGAAGACATTCTGCGTTAAACTCATAAACACAGGAGCATCAGCACCAAGTAGATTCTTATTTTTTATTGCCATATGTTTATTTTCATATGACCTTGAAAATCAAGTGAGTTAGGAGAAAAAAAAGTATTTGTTTTGATTTTAAAAGTTTTATTCATGAATAAAATTAAAACTTTTCCTGAGTTATGGAACAAGTATTTATAATTTATCTTGATGAGTATGACCATAAAGTGTGAAATGCCTGTGAAAGAAAAACAGTTTTATGAGGAAAAAACCAGTAGTATTGGAAATGTATTAATACTAAGGTTAGAGAGTTGGCAATAGAACAGACTACAGAGAATTTTGAGGGCTAAAGAGATAAGGCTAGTTTGTTGACACTGTTTCTAGAGAAATTCTGCAAAGTTCATACGACAGAAAAAGCTACAGTGAAAAGAATATTTGGGGATGATTTTTCCAGCTGTGGGAAATATTACCCATCCAGAATAATATTATTCTTATTTACTTTATTATTTATTTATGAATCATATGAATAATTGCTATTTTCAGCAAACAGATTTTCTTCCTATTGTAAGCCAAGGTAAATGCCATTTTTCTACTAAAAGACACTTTATTGTGTATCATTGCTTAATTTTAAAAAGTCTTATTGATTTCTTAAATGTGAAAGCAGATCAGAAAAATGATGCCAGGTATATGTCATTTTTATTATACTTGAACGTGATTTCAGATTTTCATTGTGAACAACCTCAGATAATTTAGATTCAAATAGACCACTCTCCAAAAAAGTACTCTGAGTAACTTTTCATTTCTTTTGCTTGCTTACTACACTTATTTAGTTTTGATATGTGAAATAGAAAATTTTATTGAATATACATTGCTAATTCATATTTACATGAATGGTAGCCTATTAAATATACAATAGTGCAATTCAGGTTCACAAAGGGACCTGGCAAATGAAGTCTGCTGGCCAGATTACAGGAAGTCTCCTGTCTTTGCAAGAGGGCTTCTAAGGGATTCTGTTCATCAAAAATCCATGAGTATCTATTTCCTACAAAAAATGCTTCAAACAGCTGCTTACTTTCTATCCATTACTTTCCTTTTCCATGTTCTTTTATTTTTTGATTACATTAGGGGAAATCCTTGATTAGAAGCCAGTGGTCTTTAGCACCTGCTAATCTCCCTTTGAACAAGGAGAGTGTTTGCCAGGCTTGGCCATCTGCAGGCAACAGAGGGGTAGAGTGGCACCAGGGGGGCAGGATGCAGCGGGTATTCAAATCCGCATATCCTGAGTCTTTGAATCAAGAGGGTTTCCTTCATTGAACACTTGAGTAGGGTCTCCTAGCAGCTAAGGAAGCCCTGTAGATCTGTAATTAAAGGGGTCCATTATACCCTAAACACAGTGACACTGTAGCTACTACTAATTCCCATAGAAATGAGCCAGCTCCTTGTGCCCTCTGCAGAGTTCGTGTTCATTCTGCAGGAAGTGCACAACCACCCGTCCGCTGTGGGAAGACGAGCGTGAAGGGCTGCAGTATGTTTCCCTGCAGTGGAGAGCAGATTATATATTGCCGAAAAGGATGTGGGTTTAAACTAGCACCTGGGCTTTCCCAACATCCACGCTTGTCAAGTCCGGCTTAAAATTTAATGAGATCTTTGGGAAAGGATATTCTGTGTATATTTTTAATACATGCTGATTCCTAGATCATAAGTGAAATAAAACCTTAAATTTCTTTTAGCTTCCTAATTTTCTCAGAGATGAAAATGGCTAAAGTCAAGCAAAGGTGCTTATTTAAATAATTAGCTAAAGTTCTGAATTTTTTGCTTCCCAGCTCTTTTTCCTTTATTATATCTTGGAAATTGAGTAAAAATACTTGTTCATGCATGGTATGCTAGGTACCATGTTATAATTTGCAGATATAGTGGAGAATGAGACAGATATGGCTCATGCTTTCACAAAATTTAGAGGTTAAAGGTTAATGATGAAAAAGTGGTATTATGAAAAAAGAAAGAATTACTATGGAAACAAAATTCATATAAAGAAGAATGAATGATAGACTAGTATCACTGGTTTTTATTACTAAAAGTGTAGATTTTTAAATTAAAAATATAGGGATACTTAAAATTTTATTTATAAGAAAATGTTAAAGATTCTTATCATTAATAAAATATGTATCTCTTTACAAGTATACCAGAAAACTTCAAAACTATTTTTTCATCTAGAAATTCTTGTGATTCTTCAAGGGCATGTATTCTTCAAAAATGTGCTCAGTGAATTCATTATTCAAAAAGTTTTCTCTGTGCAATTAAAATATTATCATACCTTACACAAACAAGTGTTATTTCCTATTGTCTTGCTTTCTAAAATTTATTTTATTTGATCTTTCTATTTTGTAAAACATTTTAATATTAGTAGTGAATTTTCTTACTATGGACTATGAATATAATAACAAAATTTCCTTTGAAGGATGGCTGCGTGACACAGTAGATGAACTGACGTTTTTATTTGTAGCCAGTAAACAATAAAGCCTTAAGTATCATTTGACTATCAGGTTAAAATTCAGAATTCTTTTCTTAAAAATGTATGGACAGTATTTTTACAGAGTTCATTTTCTGGTCAAAACAGGTCTAAAAACATGTATCTTAGTGTTTTGTCACTGAACTCATCTTATTTTCAATGTGTAAGATTTAAGTATAGAAAAAAAATTGACAAAATTATGGGTAACACCAGACCACAAAGAATAATGCCAAACTGGAGTAGTAACTTGAAGCAATAGACTTAAAATAAAAATGCTGAATATGTTTTTGGGAAGATATAAGTTTCTATATTAGTATCAAGTTATCAAAAGATGAAATAATTTCACTTTTCTTTGCCGTGGGCATATGTACCTTGAATTCTAGTATTAAGTATCACTTCCATATTTATTTGAGTGTTGCTGACTAGAGAGCATTGAGCAGATGAGGCAGAGATAATAATTTATGGGAAGAATCACCTGAGTGACTATTTACATACCCACAAATTTCAAACTTAGAGCCAAGAACCTGGAGATGCACCCTTTTCAAATAGCGTAGTCCTTCATCTGTGCTGTGGTAAGAATTAACAGCAGTGTTTTATTTTCCCACTTGATGACAGGTTCTTGAAAGCAACTTCTGTGCCCTATATACTTATTTATCCCTAGTTTTTTTGCTCCATAAATATTTGTCGAGTCAATGCAAACTACAAACAAAGCGAACTACAGAATAAAGAGCATTGTTCTTACTACTTGAGGGGGAATAGTGAGCTCACGTCTCTGGAAATGCTTCAGTAGGCACTGAATCATCATTTACTCAGTGAGTTGAAAAGAAATGGTTGCATTGGGAATGAGATGAAGATTGGTGATTTCTTAGCTCATACACCATTTGCAACGATAGTTCATGATTCCTTGATACAGGGGAGGATCTTCAGAGAATATCAGAAGCAAACAAAGAAATGTAGGGGGTTTGTTTGGCATCAAATAAATTACTTATTGCAAATGATGTTTTTTTTTTAAAAAAAAGCAAAACAGAAAAACGGACAGAAATGATACAGAATTTTAAAATACAGTAGGAAATTTTTATCTTAGAAGTAGTATTGTCTCCCCAGTGTAAAAAAAAAACCTGAAAGAGTAATAAGATCCAAAATGTACAATAGATATTGTAATAATGAAAGAGGAAAAAAACTGCTCAAATGATATTTTATTTCCCATAAATCTGTTAATGTTTTAAAATCTCCATTTAAATTGGAAAATGTTATCTCCTAATACAAAGCAGTAAAATATTCTCTCATTTAACTATGTCAAATTAATCAATACTGATATCTCCAACTGAATGCTGCAAATAACATACAATTATAATTTCACTTTCAAATGAAACATTTTCAAAGATCTTGGCCCTACAAAATCATAAGCTATGCAGTGTGCTGTTCTGAAATGCTATGCTGTGTTTGACTCTATTCTGTTTTGTTTTGCTTTGTTTTGCTTTGTTCTATTCTCTTTAAAATAAAAAAAAAGAAAAATACAAAATCATAAGCTAGCAACTCCACAGAAATTATAATATAGTTTCAAAAAACTATAATATATAATAAAAACCATAGTATATAATATAATAAAAACTATAAAATAGTTTCAAAAATTGGAAAATCAAAAAACAGAAAATCATACCAATATTAAGATATGTGTGCTGTTAATGGGAATTAATGAACTACATTAAATTGTATTTCAAATGCTCTTTTGGTATACAAACATTAATTATTTGTTTGATTTTTCCACATGACATAAAATCCTTTCTTATAATTTCTTACAAAAGTAATGTTAAGATGACAAAATAGCTTCATAAAAAATCTAGCAGTAACAGAAAAAATGCAAAGAATAACAAGAAATGATTAGAAAAAGTCATCATGTATAATTTACATGTCCCAAAGGCAGACAGTTAACCAAATGATGATGACAGTTTATCTACTTTTTAAAATTGTCACTGCTCAGTTTATGCATACAGAAATAAGTTGATATTTTGCTGCTTCTGTTGTTGGTATGTTTTGACATCAACGGTGCTCACTTAAGGAAAGTCTATATATAGTATTAACAGGAATAAATGATGGACTGAATAAAGAAGCACCATTCATTGCATTATCAGGTCCCTCTTAATACATTCTGACCTCTCAATTTTAACTGCTAAGCTTACTAATTACAGACTCTTTGACATGCAATCATTTTATGCTTGCAATCCACACAGCATAAAAACCCATTGAAAGTTACTTAGGTTTACTAAATATTGTGTGTCAAAATGGTTTTGGGTATTATTTCCTTTCAGGGTGGCAGCTGGTAACTTATAATAGATAACTCATCTTTCAAATCTCTCTCAAAAATCTGATTGCCATTTTTAGTTACTAAATCAGCAAACTCCTTAAACAATCATCAGGGAATCTTTTTGTAAACGTTAAACATTAGATGATTGACTTGAGAACTAAGAACAATGAAAAATGTTTATTTAGCATCCCTTATGTACTAGATGGATGAGCATATAAATGAAACCAAAGAAATAAAAAT